>JAIQCU010000256.1:0-66767 GCA_022114935.1 Leptestheria dahalacensis | reverse complement strand
GTCTGTGAACGCCATCAGTGGTTCGGTTGTCTCTAGGTAGTGCAGCGTCTGGGTGGCTGTCTGTTTGTCGTAAATTAGCGTCATAATCCGGGGGTCGTCTAGAAAGAGGCTGTTGCAGCCAACGAAGTATTTCTCTACATTGTCGATGAATTGTGCGTCATACTTCTCTTTAAGAGAGTTTGCTAACTGAGCACTACTTCGGTAACGTGGGTGCTTGGGTACCTCCGTCTTTGTAGACGAGGAGGGTGTCGCTGAGGCCCAGTGGAGCAGTATGATCTCGTCTATTTTCCTTCTCAATGGCATTATGCCACTTTCGCATTCGAGGATAGTAGTAGGAGTGGTTTTCATGGCTCCTGTGATCATCTGGAGTATATGACGCCATACCACTTCCAGGGGCCTCAGCACTGCTTCTGAGCAATTTCCCCATGCAGCGGCTCCATACAAGAGTTTCTGCATGATCGTTCCCTGCGCCAGCATTCTTAGGTTTCTAATCCTGAGGTGCCTGGTGCGGTATTTTAAGTACTGAACAACTTTAGCTGCCTCTGCTGCAGTTCTTTGTATATGGGAGTTCCAATTTAGTTTGTTATCGAGCCAAACACCCAGGTACTTGACTTGTTTACTGGGGTAGATTATGTTGTTGCCCCAGGTGAGTGACAGGTTCGTCGGTTTCTGTTTTCTACTAAAGTGAATTAATTCCGTTTTAGCCTGGCTAAACTTTAGACATAGTCTCTTTCCCCATTTTTCGAGTGTTTTCAACGAGTTCAAAATCATCCTGATATTGTACTCCTCTTTTCTGCTTTGGACTAGCAAGACTAGATCGTCCGCAAAAGCTTGGATTGAAATACGTTTTCTGTCTAGAAGATGGAGGATACCATCTATGTAAATTAGGAAAAGGATTGGCGAGAGCGGCGATCCTTGAGGGAGCCCTTTTTCAAGGACGTGGGGGTCGCTAACGACATTTCCTGATGCGACTTGGATTTGTCTTCTTGTTAAGAAGTCTCGTATAAGGTTTACGTAAGTCGAGCGGTTTTTTGATTTCTTCATCAGAGAGACTAGTCGACTATGATTCACATTGTCAAATGCACCCTCTATGTCTAGGAAGAGTGCAGTTGTGACTTTCCCTTCGTCGAAGCCGTGGATTACTTTGTCGCTCAATTGAACTAAGGCTCTTGTAGTAGACTTTTTTCTTCGAAAACCAAACTGGTTGTCGGAGAGTATGTTACTCTCCTCTAGGTGGTTTTGAAGGCGCTTTGCAAGTATTCCTTCGAAAATTTTGCTAACGGCAGAGAGAAGCGCAATGGGTCTGTAAGCTTTGCAAGTCTCGTAGTTCGACTTTTTTTCTTTGGGGATAATGGTTACCTTGGCCGTTTTCCAAGTAGAGGGAAAGTAACCAGTTTTAAGGCACGAATTGAAAATACTTTGTAAAACCGGGCTTAGATCGTCAGCCACTTTTTGCAACAGGATATTTTGAATACCGTCCGAACCCGGTGCCTTCAACGGTTTCGCCGCTAGTAATGCTCTCTTTATCTCCAAGACTGTTATTTCTGAGTTATTTTCTGTTCTTTTACTAGATGTCAGTTTAGGCTGCTTTTGGGCCGTTTCCCCTTTGTTAGTGACGTCTTTGCCCCCTAGCAGTTTCTTTGCCAAAAAGTTAAGCTTAGCTTTTTCGTCAGGGAACGGATTGCCATCCTCGTCTTTAATGTATGTCAAGTCTGAGGGCTCTGTTGTATTTTGTTTGTTGAGCTTAAGTTTCCAAACTTCTTGTGGGGATATCGTATCAAGTTTTCTTTTCCAATAGTCTTCTTGGCTTTTTTTAACGGTTTTACTAAAGGTAAGTTTGGCGTCCTCGTACTCTCGGTTAGCTGTCTCGGTTTGTAAAATTTGAGCGCGTTTTTTAAGTTTGTTTCTTAGTTTCTTAAGTTGGGTCAAAGTCGGTGTCCACCATGGTTGGGAGAATTTGCAGATTGTCTTGTTCGGGATATGCTGTTCTGACAGCTTTGTTAAAACCCCTGTGAGTTGTTTCACAAAGTCGTCTATTTCTTCCGGAGTGTTCAAGTTCTCCCGCACATCTTTTGTGCTTTCACTCCATTTCTGGAAACCCTCTTGGAGTTTGTCCCAGTGTGCGTGGTCATAGTCGGGTCGGGTTTTTTCTGTAAGGAGAGCTGTGGTATAAGGGAAGGTTAGTAACGTAGGTATATGGTCTGAGTGGCACACAAAGTCTTGATTTGTCAGGAGTTTGAAGTTAAGGATGTCTTTTGAATTATGGGTAGTCAAGGAAAGGTCAAGTGTGGACTTGTGTCCTCGGGAGTTGGAGAATGTTGGAATATTGCGTTCATTTAACAAAAATAAATTCTTACTTATGATAAAATCGTAAAGTTCCGTTCCCGGTTCGTCCGCGTTTCGATCTTCCCACAGCCAGTGGTGGGCATTAAAATCGCCTGTAAAGATCAAATGTGTGCAGAGATTTCGGTATCTGTCCCAGATCCTGTTCATCAGCGAGGTAACGTTGACTTCTGAGTTGTTCTGGCCTGCTGCTCGGCGGTATATTCCTGCAATGATGATTTTGTCTCCGTTCTGCTGGGTGATTGTCAGTATCGCGTGGTTTTCTTGTAGGTCTAGCACAGTTGGGTCTGTTTGGTGACGGGCTATGGCTATAGCTATTCCTTTATATTGGCTTAGTGGATAGAAGACTTGGAAGTTGTTCAAGTATTTCTTTGCGTATTTTTGATTTGGTTCCAGTATGATTATAGCGTCTATGTTTTGTTTCTCTGCGTGGTCTGCTATGTCTATCATCAGTTGGGTGCTTTTATGCGTATTGTGGACGAGAATACTGGCAGGTTTATTCATCCCGGTTGGTTTCCGTAGTCGTCCTCTGATTGTCTTCTCTTTTTTTGGTGTAGTCGATCCTCTTCGGGCATTTGGTGAAGTAAGCCGGGTGCTCTTCTTTGCAGTTCACGCATTTCGTTGAGTTTTCTGCTTGACATGTCTTGGTTTCGTGTTTCTCCGCGCACTTTGCGCAGGTTGCAAACGCTTGTTTGCATTGGAAAGCTGTGTGGCCGAACTGTTGGCAGTTGTAACATTGTAGTACCTTTTTTTCGATGTAGTCCATCACCTGTACCACCCGATTGAAGGCAAGCAGACTCGGGTTGTTCAGCACCGTTTGTTTGGTGATTTTGTCAGTCAAAGGGACGACGGCTGATCCAAAGCGTGCTCCTTGCTTCGGTTTCAGCCAGCGCATCTTGGTGTTACCCAGATGGATTTTGATGTGGTCATTTCTTTCTTGTAGGTGTGTAGCAATATCGCCGAGTTCTTCATCGCGTGGCAGCTGGTGGATGATAACTTCCAAATTTTCTTTGGGTCGGATGAGTTTGACGGGGCCCAAATTTTGTAGAGAAGCGTTTTTTAAGGCTTCTTCCGCTTTTGTTTTGTCGTCGATTGTTTTGTAGACCAGTGCTAGGTTGCCTTGTTTTGTCTGTCTTGCCAAGACCGGAGGTTGCAGTTTTATCTTTTGGCAATCTTGTTCTACGAGGGTTAGTAGCTTTTTCCTTTCGATCTTCTCCTTTCGTTTGTTTTGATCTAGTTGTTGGACGATTACTGTCAGTTGTTCCTCGTTCGGTGTATTTGCTTCAGCCGGTTGTTGCGTGCTGGTGACTTGAGCGGAGCGTTTCACTGCCTCGATCCAGGAGGTCGGGGTGCTCATGGTGGCGTTATCCGTTTTCGTAGACTTCATTTCTTGTCTCAGAACTTTTATCTCTTGTAGCAGGGTTGGGATGAGTGAGCGGAGTTCGCTGGTTTCCCGTTTAAGCTCCGCACTCTCTTGTCGAAGTAGTGCTATTTCTTCCGTCAGGTTTTTAATCTTGGAGGTTTGCTCTCCCAAGAGTTTACCTATTTCTTTTGGGCCGTCTTCTTCGCATTCCAGACAATACTCTTGATTTTTACGAACGGGGATAAAGTCGTTTCCGCAATCGCCCTTGCATTTCCTTTTTAATCGTTGATACAATTACTGTTCATATTTGAAATGATGCAACTAAATTAATACGAATAAAATTTTATGCCAGATTCCTGATTGCCACTTTAATTAGGTCCTTTAATAATTAATGACATTACGTGAAATCCAACTATAAATTTGTAAATTTAAATTGTATAACTATATTAAATCATGATAAAAATGACATTCTAATCTTTTTCATAAATTCTGCCTAGATTCTGATCTCGGTGCAGAGTCTGCTAACCGACCCTTACTGCAAGGTTTCCATGGAACCCGAAGTGGCCAGGATCTACCAGACGGAGCGTCAAAGATTTGACGCTATCGCGCGCCTGTGGACATGGAGATACGCCATGACCGACGCGCACGAGCCGGAAAGGAATCACTCGTCCTTGAATAACCACGATTCATAGGTTCGCTTCGTCTTCCGTCTCGTGTGCACTGGTTTGTTTTGCTCAATGTTCCAGTTTTTTTTTTATTTTCGGTTGTATAAACAAGGAGAAAAATAAGAACAGATTAAAGTGCCATTTGCTTATTTGAACGACAAATTTCAAGTATAATCTAATTAGCAGTGAAATTAAAGACTTGATTCGCAATTTAATTAGTAGTATAATTGCTTTGTCATTAAGAATTAATTGTTTACTGTAATTAAGAATTTAAGTGGCGATGTAATTAAAGATGTAATTAGCAAGTTAATTAGAATTTGATTGGCAAATCTAATTCAGTATTTGATTTGTAAATTAAACGATAATATAATTGACCTTATTGTTCATAATTTGATTAGCAGATTTACTTCTAATATAATTGGCAATTTAATTCGGAATTTGATCAGCAAATTATTTTTCAATTATAATTGGCGATGTAATTAGGAATTTGATCAGTAGATTTAATTAACAACACATTGGCAATGTAATAATAATTTAAATCGCAGTGTAATTAACATAATTGAAGTATAATTAGCAGTCTAATTAACTATTTAAATAGCAATTAAGTTAAATTATTCAACTATTAAAAAGAAGACATGGTCGACACCCAGGCGGCACCGAACAGCCTGAACCTGGCCATGAGTTTCAAGTAACACGAGAAGAAATGAGTCATTCTGACTCCGACCCGAGAATAATTCCGAGTGTCCGGTTCAGGATCAAGTGGAAATCAGCGGTTTAAAGGAAAGGGGTTGACAACTCGGAAAATTCAACATATTTCAACAGGACGTTGGCAAATTGTTAAAACTGTTCTTCCTTTTAAAGGGACATTCCTTTTACCAAGCGTTAATCAGAGCGGTTAACGAGTTCTAGAAGACTTTCAGTATGATCCAGGTGAACCTACAAGATTGGTTTGGGTTTTAAAGCAATAAAAACAGCCTGCAGAGTTGCTTTCGACGACCGTGTACTTTTTACCATGCTTTGAACGATATACCACAATATGTGTTAAAAAAGTTGATATATCAGACTGTCCCTGATATCCCATTTTAGATATCATTGAAGATAATGTTTTCCCGTAATATGGATATTAAGATATGGACTGTGTTTAAACTATCGAAGACCGGATTTAATATAATGATCCTAATGACCGAGGTAATAAGAAGAAGATAAGGAGATATCGATAATTCTATCAAGGCTAAACGATAAAACATCAAAGTGTATATCAGACTGTTGTATCCACGAAATATCAAACCATATATCATACCTGGAATATTTTTTAAAATATTGATATTTTAGTTTAACAAAGATATCAATACAGGTCATCGTCGATATCGACAGTACTGTCAAGGTTGGGCGATTTATCATATCAAACATCAAAACACTGATATATCAGACTTTTGTATCCACGAAATATCAAACCAAATATCAAATCATCGACATGTTTAATGTGATTTATGTTTGATATTATATTTTATCGCAAGTATCAATGCATACTATCGTAGATATCGGCAATCCCACCAAGGTACTATACCAAACGTCAACATACTGGTATAACAGACACTGTTTTCACCATGATAGTATCATCCGAAACATCCCCACTTGAGAAAAACAAATATCAACAGTTTGGTGTCAGATTTCCATGTTTGATACATCATATTAAAGGATCGATATGACAGCACGTACATGTCAATCCAACACTAATGCTCCATGCGATACACGAGACCCATGTTAGAGGCGTGCACGTGAAGGAGGGCCAGTCATCCGGCGCTGGATAATAGCCTCGATTTCGTCAACTACAGCCGAGATGGATGCGAAGTCACTTCTCTCTTCTGTCAGGGCGATCGCCTTCTCAAACAATGGGGCAAGTCTGCGACTCGTCGTTGGCGAAATGCTCAGCGCAGAGGTGCGCGGTCTGGGAGGGCTGTGAACCCGTTCAGCTGAGAATTGGTCGTTCTGAATTTAAAAAACAGGCGTAAGTTGAATGAATCCGAGTGAAAATCGCAGTATTCAATCGCATGCAGGAAAGGATGTTGCATAAAGATGAGCGCTTTCAAATTGTATCTTTCAAAGTTGTTTCTGTATAACAATGAAATTCTTTTGAATACCATTTTATGGATTTGAATCCATGTGTAACTTTACAGACCATAGGAACAAATAGTTTGGCTAATTTCTAAAGTCAAAGTTTGGAGCGGCTCGCCGTTGTGAACCGTTTTTTAATATGCGGCACATTGTACTTACCAAGGTGATATCGTCCATTGTTCCAGTGGTTTTCTAGACTTCCGTACAGCCGCTCGACAGGTTTGAGAGTGACTGTAGAGTGATAAACTTCGCTGCCGTCATGCCAGACGAGTAATAGGAGACGTGTAATGTCGATACATTCAGCTGCTAAGCATCTATAAGCTCTTAGTATTACAACGGATCCTTGTTCCTTATGCTTATTTGACTGTTTTTATGTTGTGCTCATGTTAAATCATTTTCAGTTAATCTTCTTGTACACGGATCCTATAGATTTTTCACCCCCACCGCGACTGGGGGGTTAATGTCGTTGCCTCTGGTTCGATCTTTCAACCCCCCACCGCACCCGGCCGTGTTTTTAAGAGACATTTGTGCATAGTAACTAATTACAAATTAGTTTTATGTGAAACAGTAATAAATCGTGCGCCGAAGACAACTCTGCAAGATACGTTTGTTATTATTGTAGCTGATTATCGATATCTATGTAATTCTATGTCTGAGCACTACACGTTAAAAACTTGAGAACAGCAATGTCCGGATTACAGATGTAAAATATATTTAAGTTTTAGTTTTCCAGGTATACTACAGGTTTTCAACTACTCTACTTTTACTCAGGTGTTTAACTACTCTCTTTGCACATTCAGAAACCTTTTTATGGTAAGAAAAAACATTTCGTTGGTAAAAGAAGGTAACAGCTACTGTGAGCGTAAAGCAATTTCTTGTTCATTCCTTTTGTTTTCTTTTTATCACTCGGCATAAGGTACTGCAAAATCAGTTTTTGAGCCAACCAGCAATGAGCAAACTTGTATCCACTTGATTTGAACAGAAACGCGTTGCTTTCATAGGTTGACTAACATTATAGAGTTGCTTGATTTGAAATGAAACGCGTTGCTTTCATAGGTTGACTAACATTGCTAAGTATTTGAACTGAAACGCGTTGCTTTCATAGGTTGACTAACATTGCTAAGTTGTTTGATTTGAACAGAAACGCGTTGCTTTCATAGGTTGACTAACATTATAGAGTAGCTTGATTTGAACAGAAACGCGTTGCTTTCATAGGTTGACTAACATTATAGAGTTGCTTGATTTGAAATGAAACGCGTTGCTTTCACAGGTTGACTAACATTGCTAAGTTGTTTGATTTGAACAGAAACGCGTTGCTTTCATAGGTTGACTAACATTATAGAGTAGCTTGATTTGAACAGAAACGCGTTGCTTTTATAGGTTGACTAGCATTGCAGAGTAGCTTGATTTGAAATGAAACATGTTGCTTTCACAGGTTGTCTAATATTGCTAAGTTGTTTGATTTGAACAGAAACGCGTTGCTTTCATAGGTTGACTAACATTGCTAAGTATTTGAACTGAAACGCGTTGCTTTCAAAGGTTGACTAACATTATAGAGTTGTTTGATTTGAACAGAAACGCGTTGCTTTCATAGGTTGACTAACATTGCTAAGTTGTTTGATTTGAAATGAAACGCGTTGCTTTTATAGGTTGACTAGCATTGCAGAGTAGCTTGATTTGAAATGAAACATGTTGCTTTCACAGGTTGACTAATATTGCTAAGTTGTTTGACTTGAACAGAAACGCGTTGCTTTCATAGGTTGACTATACATTGCTAAGTAGCTTGATTTGAACTGAAACGCGTTGCTTTCATAGGTTGACTAACATTGCTAAGTATTTGAACAGAAACGCGTTGCTTTCATAGGTTGACTAACATTATAGAGTAGCTTGATTTGAAATGAAATGCGTTGCTTTCACAGGTTGACTAACATTGCTAAGTTGTTTGATTTGAACAGAAGCGCGTTGCATTCATAGGTTGACTAACATTGCAGAGTAGCTTGATTTGAACTGAAACGCGTTGCTTTCATAGGTTGACTAACATTGCTGAGTTGTTTGATTTCAACAGAAACACGTTGCTTTCATAGGTTGACTAACATTGCTAAGTATTTGAACTGAAACGCGTTGCTTTCATAGGTTGACTAACATTATAGAGTTGTTTGATTTCAACAGAAACACGTTGCTTTCATAGGTTGACTAACATTGCTAAGTTGTTTGATTTGAAATGAAACGCGTTCCTTTGATAGGTGGCTCCCTTATGACTGTTGCTATCTTTTCTGCCAATACCTCTGGATCAGTGATATCAACTTTATTGCTTTCGATCAATTCGATGTCACGGAAAAGATCAACGAGCAACTTTTCGCATTTGACTTTGTAGTTCTCCGCTTCACCTTCCTTCCGTCTAAACTTCCGTCTTCGTATTGTAAATATATCACTTCCCAGTTTGATATAATCGTTTGATTCGGAATCTACCGTTCTTTCGTCTTATACATATAACAGAATATACAAAAGCTTAAAATATACATATAACAGAATAAGAAATAAGATATGGATCTATGGCTCTGGAAACAGCAAAGGAGCGCAAGGCACCAGGAGAAGACGGACTTATAGAGTTCTAGTAATAAAAAGAGCTCTTGCCGTCAATCCAGTCAATACTACTTGACATCTACAATGGGTCCCTAAAATTAGCTTACTTACCCAGAAAACTGGATGCAGCATGCGAAGGTCCTCCTTCTACAGAAACCCAACAAAGACAATTATTCAGGCGCTAAATCATTCCGCCCAATCAGTCTTTTAAATACAACGGGCAAAATACTGAAAAATATATTGGCGAAAAGAAGCACTCCTTCCACTCGCTTCAGTTCGGCTTTAGAAGCGGGATTTCGGCACAGGACGCCATACCGAACCTCGTTGAAAGTACAGTGTCAACCTTCGAAAAACACGGTACCCTGTCCGTTGTCAAGTTTGACATGGAAGATGCTTTTAATAACGTAGACCACACGGTCCCGGTCAGTGCCCTAAAAAGGGTAAAATTACCCGACTACATCATAGAGTGGGTCGTGAATTTCATTCAGAATCGACGACTGCAAATCACCAGCCACAGCGGCAACTTAAGCTCGTGCATTTAACTCGCAAATCCACTTTCCACAGTACTTTTTTTCCATTTCAACGGATGAATGCTCAGAAAAAACTTAATGATGTACCGAACACTACAGCCCAGGCATTCACAGACGACCTAACCATAATGCGCAAAGGCCAAAACAGTATATCTAACAAACCTAGAACAGAGGAAGCATTACAGATTGCTGACAACTGGGCGAAGAAAGCAAGCATGTCGTTTGGTACCGACAAGAAAGAGCTGGCTCATTTTCACGGAAGAGGAAACAAAAGGACAACCGGGTAACCCATAACGGACAAACGGTCCGGACAGTGGATGTCCTTCCATACCTTGGAGCACACCTAGACAGGAGATCATCAACTGGCAATTGCATGTAGACCATATCGTTACAGAGACCTCCAAGACGCCAAACCTTATCAAATCGTTTGCGAGAACAAAGCACGGCTTACAAAACGTGACCAGAAATTTGTACTGCTCAACTTTACCGATTCTTCGCTATGGCTACTTAGCCTGAGGAACGCTTACCAACAGAAGGCTTCGCCAACTTGAGCAAGTACAACTACGGGCAGCGCTGCAGATCACTGGCGGCCTCAACCTCTCCAACCAAAAGCCTACATGTGGACCGGTCGTTCTCCAACTAAAATTGTACCAACTTTAAGAAGTGCTGAGAACTATGAATCACGGACCAGGACACCCTTGCCATGAATGGATCACAAAACCAGCGGGAAGGGGAACGAGAAGCCCCAGCTATGAGGCCAAAAGCCGCCTGCAAGCAGTATTGCCTGACTTACGGAACCGGGAGACGAAACCAAGATCTTTACCGCCATGGTCCATCCCTGAGACCAACACAAAACCCTCCGTAACCAGCCAAACGGCTGGCAAAATAGGGAGAAGCCAACCTGTAGACATCTGCACGGACGATTCGAAAACCAACGACAAAGTCGGAGCTGCCTTCTTTGACCACAGCAGCCTCACATCAAGGAAGCTAAAACTGGTATACGATCTCCGCTGCGCATCGGGCATGTAAACCCTCAATCGACTGAAACTCTCCGAGGCCAGCAGAGCACTTTCTCACAACATGCGAACAATACACCGCGCAAAGGAAACAACTAGCTACCGCGTGCAAACGGCAGTCAATGACAATGCAAATACTAAACGAACCTAAACACTATCGAGAAGTAGCCACCTACTGCAAGAAGACAGGAAGATTTAAGGCAGTTTAGAGATAAATAAGATCTATACACAAAACTTAACCCTAGTGAAGCCTCGTAACAAACAGTGGTTCTTTTTGCATGTTCAGTGTTTGTAACTTGCATCTAGCTTTACTATGGTTGCAAGACTTCAGTGAATACAAAAATTTTTATAAAATTTGTATCTTAATCTTATAATAGACAGATAATAATATCTTGTATTTTTTTAGGTTACGACTGCTAGTGCATATCAAATTGACCTAACCAATGGAAAATAAATAAAACAACTGGAAAAAAACTGAAGAAAATGTCTTACTTTATTCTCATATTAACCTGTACACGAGAAAAAACTGCACGACAGACAAATTGACCATTAAAAAATTAATTAAAAAATTCGGTATTTCATTTTCTACTTTCTATTCACTCTAGTAACGGCTTCACTCGTTCTGTGGTTTCTTCTTTTCGTCCTTGTTTTCATCGTGGTTTGCTTGCTTGTCCTTCTCCTTGTTCCAGTCCTTGAGACCCTCGGGAAGCTGCGTGTCCTCCTCGAAGGATCCCGTGCCCTCGACAAACTGTTCGTACGTCGACTTCTCGGGGAACGGTCGGACACCGAGCAACTCGATCATGTCGTCGCGGCCCAGGATCTCCTTCTGCAGGAGGCGCTCTGCAATCTGTTTCAATGTAACAACAGGTTAACCTATTTGCATTCACTGGCGTTCGTAACATTTGCTCCTTTAGGAATGAAAGAGATACGTTTGACCTCTTGAAAAGCTGCTTCCAAGCTGTTTTATACAAGATATAACATAAAAGTTAACTACACTTAAACCTAATTATACGCACTATTTTCTTAAATTTCAATTAGCTGAACTAGGGATCACACGTGTGACCATTGACCTCTTGAGAAGCCATTTTCACCTTTTTGACGTCTTCCTTGTGTTCGCTGAGCAGCTGGTGCGTCCTGTCGTAGGCCGACTGAATGAGATTGCGCACCTCAAGGTCGATCAGCTGCGCCGTCTGCTCAGAGTAGGGTTTCTCCAGGAAGGGCTCGCCCTGTTGGGGCATATCGAAGCTGACGTAGCCTACTTTGTCGTTCATGCCAAAGTGGACAACCTTTAAAAAAATGAATAGAAAACAAATAGTGAACAAATTGATTAAAGTATGAAACTAAACCAAATACTGAATAAACGACAGATTCAACATAGTGATTTACATTTCGTTAATAAGAACAGCTATAAAATAAAAAGGGGAGCTCAATTCTTTAAAATTGGACAACAATTACACAAGTGAATAAATCAGAAACGTAACACTAAACTTAGTAGAATATTAATAAATTATATAAATTAATTATTAAAGTAACTGTAAGTAGAACCGATTTTTAATTCATAACAGGCTTGAAAAAAAGAATACAAAACTAAATAATACACTAAAATGCAGAGACCCCATTGGACGCGGAGATTTGTATAAATTCAAATAAATAAAAATAAATAATTAAATAAGTAGTTAATCAAGATTTTTCCAAATAACCAGCTACAGAACTAAAACAGAATCTACGTAAGACATATATATTACATACCAAGCTAATTGTGAAAGTAGAATCAACATCTATTTGTATAAGAAAATACAGGCTTTCAACAGTACGCATTAAACATCACTAAAAATTAAATATACATAATTAATTAAGTAAACAGATTTTACTTGTATATAAACAAGTAGTATTATTTATTAATACCCGTGTTGATAAAAAACATAACAAATAGTAAAATATATAAATAGAGAAATTAAAGGTTAACTTTTTGAATATAAAAGTATCAGGCTGTAATCGATTCAAAAAGGGTAAAAACCTGAGCGTATGCACTCTGCGTAATCTTCTTCAAATCGTCCTGGGCCCCCGTGGTGATCCTGTCGAAAAAGATCTTCTCCGAGACTCTGCCCCCCAGGGTCATGCACATGCGGTCAAACAGCTGCTCCTTGGTGTAGAGATACTGCTCCTTGGGCAAGTACTGCGCGTAGCCCAGTCCCTTCCCTCGCGGGATGATCGACACTTTGAGCAGAGGATCAGCGTGCTCGAGGAACCAGCCGGCTACGGCGTGTCCAGCCTCGTGGTAGGCCACCGTCTTCTTCTCCTCCGGCTGGAGAACGTTGGTTTTCTTCTCCATGCCGGCGACGACGCGCTCGATGGCCTGCTCGAAGTGTTTCAAGCCGATCGAGTCGTTGAGATCGCGCGCCGCGATCAGAGCCGCCTCGTTGCACACGTTGGAGATGTCGGCGCCGGTGAAGCCGGGCGTCAGGGCGGCCATCTTGCGCGCCAGGTCCTCCTTGTTCAGGTTGGTTTTCAACGGCTTCAGGTGCACTTTAAAGATGGAGGCGCGACCTAAATTCATTTTGTAAAACAAAAATCAAAATCAAAACTGAATTAAGGGTCTCAGATTAGAAAATTATTTTTTAATCAATTAAATAAACAGAATTGCTGTTATATAAATAGGAATAACAAATCAAGATATTCAAATATAATAATCAAGAAGATACTCAAATTAGAAAATAATTAAAATTTTATTATAAATTCGAAACTTCCTATTTTACAAATAACTAAAAGAAAATCCTGAATATAATTGGCTAGCAGGTAATTATACTATATAGAATAATAATAGTTTAAAATAAGTAATTTTGTTAGGAAAAATTCCGACTAGAAGAGTTAAACTAACAACTAAAATTCAGTTACATGAAAACAGCGAAATTCACATAGCAATATACTAAGGGTATGCGGTAGGATATGAAATACGGACTTGAATCGAACTGTAATTGGCTAATAGTAATTTTAAGTTTAAAAGTTGACTAACCCTTGATATCGGGAGCCGGAACGTAAATCTGTCGATCAAATCGTCCCGGTCGAAGAAGAGCTTGGTCCAGAATGTCCATTCGATTGGTGGCCGCCAGTACGACGACATTGGTTGTCGTGTTGAAACCTTGATATCAACAAATTAGATTTTTGCAACGCAAACCACAATTAAATACATTTAATAGTAGTGCTATTAAAATAAAATTTTAGAATCGAAAATATTGAACTAATTAAGTTTTTTTTTTAAACCATGATTATATTATAGAATTAAATAAACAAAGTGAAGGTTGTATCAAAGTCGATACCGTCCATTTCGACGAGCAGCTGGTTGAGCGTATTCTCCTGCTCAGAGTGGCCACCGAAGCTGCGTCCGCCACGTTTCCGTCCCACCGCGTCGATTTCGTCGATGAAGAGGATACACGGCGCGTGCTTACGGGCCATTGAGAACATATCGCGCACCTGTCAACACGTCAAGAGTGAATACACTTTAATTATGAATCCCAACACTAAAGCACAATTGAATTAAACTAAAAAAATCTAATCAATACTGCGTTATTTAATCTTATTAGTATTACATTATATACCGATGATGAATAGGCTTATTTAAACTTGAAATAGGCAAACTAAATTTCACTTTTACCCAAAATTATATCTTTCATAATGTCATCATTGTTACATTAAATGTATTGCTACATTTCACTATTGTTATAACACGATGAATATAATAGAGAATTACATTAAATTAGATTACGTTTTAAACCTTCGTGATAAATAGACTCACTACTTCATATTTATATTAATACCCATATATGGGGATAGATTTATTTTTAAACTAGTTAACTTAATACTAAATTGATGGTTAAAAAGTTACTCTGGACGGCCCGACACCGACGAACATCTCCAGAAACTCGGAGCCTGAGACGGTGATGAAAGGCACGTTGGCCTCACCAGCAGTTGCCTTGGCCAGCAGCGTTTTACCAGTTCCGGGAGGTCCTATTTAAAACCCGTTATAATCTTTGATTGCACGACTGTTTTAACTTTAATTCACATAATAGTTAATTTAATATGTTTAGTAGTTGCAGTAGCCTACGAGCAACCAATACAAACCTACACATTTTTACACATTCCCAGTAAATGTGATAATTAGTAAAAGTGGTAGTTAAGTTAATTAGTTTGGAATCAATTATTTTAATTACCGGTAAGAATAGCTCCCTTGGGTATTTTGGCTCCCAGCTCAATGTACTGCTGCGGGTTCTTGAGGAAGTTGACGAACTCCATAATCTCGATTTTGGCCTCTTCGCATCCGGCTACGTCCCTGCATTAAATACCACTGGTTAGTTTTTACGATAATTCAGATATTACACACCAACTTGAATTTTCGTTTTAAAAAAATCCCCTTTACACTTAAACTTAATTCAAATTATATTCGAAACGATTGTTGTTATAGTCAATAGATGGTAGAATTGTATGGCTATTTCGTCATTCATAATACTTATAATCCAATACGATAACAGGATTTTGAAAGCCTATTAGTGAACACTGAAATATTAATTATAAAATTGTAATTATATTTGATAATTAAGATATTACACATTGAAATGTATTCTCATTTTTGAAAATCTGCTTTGTATATTTAACCTTAGTTAACTGTGTTACGAAAAATCGTGCTGCATTTTTTAATGAATATTAGACTACTCTGGTTATTTCGTTAGTAGATTTTTCTGGCTATTTCGCTGTAAATATTAATTCTAATTCAAGATAATTAAACAACTTTACTCGAATTTTAATAATAGAATCTGCAATTGTAATTAAAACTATTCATAACTATCTTTAATATAAGATATTGTTAGTTTTATTGTTTACTTAAATCGGACGTTGATATCGCCAGGGTTGATGAGTTTCGCCGTGGATTCCATAACTCCGCCAAAGAGACCTCCGCCCCTGCGTCCACCGCGTCCGGCCATCCCTCCCATCGCCTCCGCCGAGCGCCTCATCATATAAATAAGGAAACCTGCCAAAAAATTCATTCAATCAGGATTCAGTGGTTTGTTTGTTGTCCACGAGCAAGTTTGTTTGTTCCCTTTATTGTTTGTTCGAGAGGTATAAGGAATGTTATTCACATCTTTTGTTTCGATTTCTGTTTGTTCGTTGGTGTGGTTTGTTTGACCACTAAACATTTATGTTTATTTGTGAACAGGTTTGTTTGTTCCGTTTTGGTTTTTGGTCATTGTTGTTTGTTTGTGAACAAGTTTGCTTACTGGTCAATTTGTTTGTTCTGTTAAATGTTTGTTTGTTAGAAGAGTAAAATGAATTTCCTTTTTTTAATGTTTGTGTTGTTATGTTAGTTCGTTGTTCTTTGTTTGTTCGTAAACATGTTTGTTTTTGGACGAATTTGTTGGTTGTTCAATTTTGTTTGTTCCGTTGATAGTTTGTTTCAGTAGTTAAATGTTTCTTCGATGCTACACTCGGTTGGTTTGTTTGCTCTAAGTATTTTTTGTTAATAAGCAAGTTTGCTTGTTAATCAGTTTTGTTTGTTCCATTAAACGTCTGTTCGTTTTCCTGTATCATGGTTCGTTCGTAGTTATTCATGTCTTCTGTTGGATTTCTATGTTTCTCCGATTCCACCAGTGTCGTGTTAGTGCCTGCTCGTAGTCATTTCTGTTTGTTTATCAACAACTTTGCTTGTTGAACAGTTTTGTTTGTTAGTTAGTGAAATAGTTTGTTTGTAGGCACCTATGATTAGAATGGTCGGGAGAATTCCACTAAAGCTGGCTGCGTCGATTTCCGACTTGTAGACAACGGGCAAAAAGTTTGGCGGCTCGACGTTCAAGTCAACCTGCGCGTTCTCCAGATTCCGCTCGAACGAGTCCACGCTGCCAATGTTGAACCACAAGGTGCTCTATTTCAAGTATCAGTTTAAAAATTAATTGATAAGTAAGAATAATGCGATTATATTAATAACTTTAAATAATAAATGATAAATACTGGGTTACATTAATAGATAATAAAAAATCAACCGATAACTGAAAACACGTACCGAGCCTTCAACCTGATTTCCTGGCTGCAACCTTACTCGAACCCACTTCTTGTTAATGACTTCGAGTTTCTCGACAATTCCTTTGGCTAGGTATCTAATCAATCAAATGTTTGATCTTGTGTAATGATTGTGTTAAAAGTTAAAGGCTTACGAGTTAATAAAATCCTTCCACGTGATTTCCCTGTAGCCCATTTCGAAATAGGCAAACGCCCCGATGGCAGCCACGGTCCCAACAGCGGCGTATATCAAGAACTTGTCCTTTCCTCCCTCGTTAAAACCGCCAGCTCGTTTTCCGTCCCTATAACAGATTAAACAAGTGTTGATGACATAATTCAGATTTGATAAGAGTTAAGCCAGCACTGCTGGTGTTCTTCGTACTTTCCGCTCGGACCGAAGAATCCCATCGACCAGTCATTGCGTTTGGGCGGCTGTGACTGCGACTGGTTCTCCGACGATCTGGATGGCGGCGGCTCGTTCTTGGGCGCCTCTTTCGGAGCTTCTTTGGCGTTTTTGGACGCCCCACCTGGCCGGAAAAACTTCTCGAAACCCTTCGGCGGCTTCTCGCAGAAGATTCGGAATTGCTGGAGTAGTGACTGTAGACGGGAACTGGCGGGACTGCTGCCGCTGAAAAGCTGCAAGCTTCTCTCGACCTATGTGAGAACACGAGCGTCAGTATGAGCACAACACTTGAACTTCCAATAAAGTAGAATTTATACCATTCACATTTTCTGTACTGCAAGTTAGAAATTAATATATAACACGTTATTATGTAAAGGGGCTAAACACTTACTAAAAGTCTGTTAATGTTTCGTTTCTTGATTTGGTTCAGTAACAAACGTTCTAAGCTGCGGTTAGCATTGGCTAATCTGTAAGCCATTTTCTGTGTAATCTGTTTTTTAATAAATGCCGCAGAAGTTTTGTTTGTTTGGTAACGAAATTACGACGAAAACTGTCTGATTCGAGTTGAGGTCCGAGTTACATCACAGACACAGAGCCAGCAGACGACGGTAGAAATTGCAAGCCGGCATTACAATGTGTGTACAGCGCCGTCTATCGACGGTATTGCTGTTAATAATCAATTAAAAAACTAATTCGATTCAAATTCGACTCAATAATTGGAAAAATATAACAAATAAATAATAATATATAACGATGATGCTAAACAATAATAGTTTGACAAATATCTAGATCCAATTAATAACCATCCGATTTCAAATAAAATCTGTTGTAACAATAATGTAACCACGAATTTCCATATTTTAATTATTTATTTTCGGTTTTTTTAATAATCACAAGTCAGCCAATGGGGTTGTTGCACCAAAAGGCGGGAAGTTTGAATTTACGCTCATATCCTTGAAACCAAAACTCAAAAAAAAATCGCGAGGGCAAAAAATTGTATATTTGTTATTTATAAACGTATTTACAGAACATTGTAGTACAGGCCAAAAAAACGTAAAAATGAAGATGTAAGGAAAACTATTACAATCCGTGTCAACAGCGGTCATGCACACTCACGAGTCGATTAATACAGTTACGGGGTTTTTAGCCTACACTCTACAGCAGTCCCTTTCATGCAACTTCAATCCGGCGACTGAGGAACATTCATTATATTTGACGTTTCATCACAGGCGTCTCCGTTTATTAAGAAATTGGGAAGCGGGGGGAGCCTTTTTTTATCAAGGTTGACTGAAACCATTCACCAAGACCCCGTTGACTGTGACGCCCGTCGGAGGTAGCGGCGGTGGTGACCTGGGTCGCCCACTACCGCCGATACCGTTGATGGGCGAATTCCTCCTTCCTGCGGCGTCTTCGTAGGTCAAATCGTACATGTGATGGTTCTCGGTGTCCTCGGGTAGCTGCTCGTAGATGTCGTTGGCCGGGTAGGACATCGAGTTGCTGTTGACTGAGAAATGGTGACCCATGGGGCTGCTGGTCGTGAAGTGAGTCGACGGGGTTGGTGGTAACGGGATGTTGGGCGGGGCCATGGTTTCCGACCGCCTCTTGGACTTGTGCGACGAGAAAGCAGCTTTGCCCAATCCACTGGAACCGTGTTTCCTAAATGAGTTAAGCTGGAGTTTAGATTTTGTGAATTTCGTACGAAATATGAATAAGGAAGAATTGGTTTATTGAATGCGTACGTTTACTAAAAACAGATCAAGTAAGAGATTAATGTTTGTCAATTATACGTTTAAGTACTGGAATATAATCTAGTACGGAAGAATTAGATTAATCAAATTAGAAATTTAATTTCACCCATGTAATTTTAATTAGCTGAAATAATCTAATACCACTGAATTCGAATTGAATATGCACGTTTTACTAATAGAAAATTCAAATTATAGAGGTCATTTTTATCAATTTAGTATTACAGCTTATCGAATTATAATCTATACTAGATGAATCGGATTACTGGATATGTACGTTTACTAAACGATTGAATTTAGAGATTAGATTTTATCTGAAAACCAAATTAGTTGATTAATATGTTCGTTTTCTAGAACATGGATTACATTTTGAAGTAAAGGATTCCGACGAGGACTAGAAAAACGAGTCCGGCTCCAGTTCCCACGCCAACCCAGACGCCGACTCCTCCTCCGCTGCGTTCGGCGGTAAGTTCGTCGATTTCATTGGTCAATAGCGACTTGTCATCTGAAATTTAAAATAACAGTAATAACATTAATAATACATTTTATGCATTCTTTTTTTGGGTTAAATAGTTAATCACTCAAGTAAGTGCATAATATTATAATACATCTTATTATAGATTACATTATATAAGTCTCGTTTACTTAATTAACACAATTTAACCGTAATCAGAGTTAAGTCATTAGGTAAGATGGATATTTACCTGTACAGAAGGGAACGGATCCATTCCACTTGCCATCAGCTTCACACTTCCGACTGAAATGGCCCTTCCGATAGAAGCCGGGAACGCAGTGGTACTCGGTGATGCTGGCATAGGTGGTCGTCCCGTTCACCAGGAACACGCGACCGTTCTCGACCTCCTCGGGCGTCCCGCAGTCCACCACTGCAAAATGAAATTCGTAGTTAAATAAAAAATTAATTAATGATTCGCCTAAGTATATAATAATATTATTAATATATTACATTGCGATTTATGCGATCTGAATTTACTTACTGATATCAGTACATTTAAATTTACAAATACAACGAAATGACGGAAAATGAAAAAAAGGCAAGTCATCTTACATTCACAGACTGGCGGATTGTCCTCCCACAATCCGGTGGTGAGACATCTCCTGGCTGCATTGCCCACGATGCGGCGTCCCACTTGACACCAGTAAGTGGCCACCCCGCCGACCAGCTGCGATGAAACGTTGACGGATATCCCCGTGTCGCCATCAGCGGCGGGCAAGCTGCACGTTATCTCTGTAAACACAAATAAATCAACAAAATTAATAATAACATAAATAAATTAATTAATTAATTGCAAATATTATTCCCTTTCGTTACAATACGTAGATTATAACTAACCATGCTTAAAGTTTAATGCTTATGCTCATAATGGCAATTTGGGATAAATTACCGACCTAGGTTAACCAATGTATATATGATTATAATTCCTGTAATATGAGGAGAACAACGATCTGAAATATCACGATTTTTAAATTATATCGGTTTCGTAAGCGAATATATAATATTCAATTAAATACAATTAACTATAATTAAATTACATTAATATGTTAATAACACTAGCTCACTAGTTCAGTTCAGTTTGTAGTACCTGAATCGATAATATCACTCCTACCTGCTATGAAAGTATTTTGTAAATCAGTAATGTAATTAGCATAACAGTTAATTAGATCATCCTGTACATAACATAGGTAAGCAAGTTCATTACAATAGAACTTGACTGTGATACCTTTGCATTCCGGCTGACTTCCGCTCCAGGACCCGTTTTCCAGGCACATTCGCCTCTCGTATCCAACGAGACGGTAGGCTGGTTCACACGAATACTGCGCATAGGAGCCCATGTACGTGGCGTTGTTGGGTAAATGAAGGCGACCGTGAGCAATCTCTTCCGGCGAACCGCAATCCACATCTTTCATTTGGGGAAAAAAATATTTTACTAATTCCTATTGATATTTGACGATGTGTCACTATTATTTAAATTATAATTAAAGTTGCTAGAAATTGTTTTACTAATTTCTATTGTTGTTAGACAAGTCATCAATATTACTTAATAATAATTAAGGTTATTACAAATTTACTGAGTTATATTTTAATTTGGCAATTCAACATTATTATTTGATTGGATTTAAGCTAATGCATTAATCATTAACTTCTATCGTAATTCGATATATCAGTTTTTAATCATAATTAAGTTAAAACTAAAAGTAAAAAAAAAAAAACAGGACAAAGTTTTACAGGTGCAGGTGGGAGGTTCTCCGGTCCATTGTCCGCTCTCGTCGCACGTCCGGCTGTTTTGTCCGTCCAGACGGAATCCCCTTTCGCATTTGTAAATGACCGATGATCCGATGCGGAAGGAGGATGAACTGACATCGCGATCCGTGCCCCGGATTAAGGTTATAGCTCGCATCCTGTCCGATGTCGAGATGCTGAGGATGCTTCCGTCCGGCCGGTCCGGAATCGAACACCGGATTTCTATATAATTCAACTTTGTTGTTTTAACTTACGCACAACATTGTGATGAATTAATTTTAAATATAGACGAAAGATTTACTTAAATTTATGAAAAATTATTGACAAAGGCTGATTGTACCAATTATTCTGAACTATAGAGATTTATTTTAAAAATTTACTTAATTCATTAAAGAACTTTTAGCTAAATTTAATATAAAAATTACATTACTTGTTAAAAATTAATTATTAATTGCAAAGCACTAAAGTGAAATAAATAGATAATTAAAATTAAATTAAAGTACAATAGATAGATTTAAATGCAACGGAACGAAAATGGAAAAAAAACGAACCTCGACACTGAGGTTGAGTTCCGGTCCATTTGCCATCAAGTCCGCAGGAACGGGACGGGTTTCCTTCCAAACGGTAATTGGTACTACAGACGTAGCGTACGTGACTTTCCAAGTAGGTAGTGTCATTGACATAGCGGATTTCGCCGTTGGCGATGGCCGGTAAGGATCCACAGTCGACAACTGAAACATTTTTTAAAAAAAATTCTTAACAACTTAAACTTTGATTCAATTCACTTAAACGGTAAAGGTTAGCCAGTAATATTCACAGTATTGGACAGTACGACTATTGACTTAATTATAAAATTAAACTTTGAAGCAATTAAACTTGTATAGATCAAACTAATTTACAAAAAGGGATTACAATTGCAAGTTGGTGCTTCTCCAGACCAGGTTCCAGCGGCCGCGCATACTCGACGCGTGTTGCCGACAAGAAAGTGCCCCTTCTCGCAGTGGTACTCGATCTCCGAGTGAATGGTAAAGTCGAATCCGGTGACAAAACCTCCGGCGGGCACTTCCGGTTCTCCGCATTCGATAACTGCAATTTTTAATATTTAATAAAAAATCTGATACTAGGCTAATATTAAAAAATCGATGTGTAATAAGATCGATCCTCATTATTTAATCGATACCTCATGACTCGAATGACAAGGTTACGTGCGAAACGTTACATAACCAAAACGCTTATTGAGATTAATCGAAATGGATTAAAAAATTAATAAGGTTTAATACCTGCCATTGTAATAGTATGTGATAAAACACCGATCTTAAATAAAATAACTAAAACAACAACTATTAATATAATAATACCAATAATATAATAAACAGTAAATGAAATAATATCTACATTGGTAAAGAAGACAGAAACTGGTTTAAACATCGTGATAAACATACGCATGCAGGTGGGCTGCACTCCGGACCAGCGACCGTCCTCTTGACAGACGCGAATTTCATCGCCTTCCAGCTCGTAATCGTCATCGCAGGCGTAGGCCACGTTACTGCCAAAGGTCGTCGACCCATTGATGAGCATCACGTGACCGTGAGCAATGCTGGGGAGGACGCCGCAGTCGACGAAGACACATTCCGGTGGATCGGATGACCATTTACCGCCGAGTTCGCAACGGATTACCTATTTATTGATTACTCAGTTATTTAGAATTTGCAACTACTAAATAGCTCGCTGAATTACGATGTTAATATAATGTTAATTAAATTAAATTAACTAATAATAAGACATTTCGGATCCATGACGAAAACACAACAATGAATACAATATTCAAATATGAGATCTTATTTCATTAAATTACCCAATTAGGAAATCTAATGACTATACAGATTACAGCGTTCGAATACCACACACTTGAATGTTACGAAATCTGACTCTCCAAAAAACGACATGGATAATTTACCCAAATATAAAAAAAAATTATATTTAATTAATTGAATTAACGAGGAAATCCCTTTACATTAATAATAATTAGTAAACTTCGTAAATGGAATATTTTGGCGAGAAATTCCAGTATTACTAATTTCAATTTTTAATTTTCAGGTATGATTGGCAATGAAATTCCAGGATCATATTACTTTATTTCCTTCCAGTTTATGTCCCAAGTCGCACGAATAGGTGGCAGTATCTCCAGCCAAGAGTCCAGTCACAGTGGCAGTGCCTCGGTGGAAGGGCGGCAGTGGCTCGCAGCGTCCATCTTACAATGTTTTCAACTCGTTAATTTTATTTTAAAAGAATATCCAGATAATTTCATAAACCAATTAATTATCTGTTTACCAGATTTTATCCAGTATACATAAATTTAATATTTAAATATAACTAGAATTCAAGTTTAAAAAAACTAGCGGTAATTGAATAACTTTTCAACATATAGACATACGAAAATACCCATAAACTGTAACCTTGATTTGACTGATAACACGATAAGTCTGACATATAATTCAAATCAAAGCTAATGAACTTAACATCGTTTAAAGTATTGATCCTTAAAAAGATCAACTGGGAATATAAATATGCGAATGTAGTACTGCCTAGCTGGATACATACAGAGGCACTGAGGTTCTTCCGGTTCCCAGGCTCCGCTGGCTGCACACCTACGGCTGGAATTGCCCACCAGCGTGTAATTCTCGGCGCACGAATACTGGGCGGAGGCATTGTACGTTGTCCGGCTGTCGGTTAGTCTCACCTGGCCGTTCTTGACGCTGTTTAAAGGACCGCAGTCCACGTCTAAACAAAGATGGATTACATTTATTAAATTACATAAAACGATATATAATATAATATATATTCAATTTAAAACGGTATTGCAATATACTAACCACTGTAATACTTTGTTAAGAGCAAAAAAATACAAAATCAAATTTAAAAAATGGAAATATTCAAATTATTGCAAAATATTTTACAATTAGTTACATTCAAAAAATAAAGATAAAGCACTTTCTTAAGATTAATTCCAGATAAAATAAATACAAGTACGTTCATTGGTTTACATTTGCACGTAGGCGGGGCTTCGCTCCACATTCCCGTACTCGTGCAGGTGCGTTTCTCGGCGCCGACGACGACGTTACCGACAGGGCACGAGTACCTGATTGTCGACCCGTAGGTGAAGTTTGTGCCAATGACGGTATTGTTAACTCGCCTGTCAGGACTACCGCAGGTCAAAGCAGCTACAAACAATCCAGAAACGAGAAATTAGCCACCAAAATTAAAGATTAAGCAAATCCACGTTACAGTTAAATAGATAGCTAGATAGATACATAGATAGATAGATGGATGGACAGATAGATAGGTAGAGAGATAGACAGACAGAAAGACAGATAGATAGATAGACTAGGCTTATCCCAAACGTAAAAGACTTACGATAAGAGCAGACCCAGTGGAAGTAATCCAGATTACATCCGACGTCATTCCAGAGCCAATCGCGGGCGCCGTCCAAAACGGCGCAATTCTGCTCGCCGTTGTAGTTGTTGGGCTGTTCCCTGCCCCAGGGCGGACGGTCGACCACTTCGCCATTCACCCAGCGCCAGGTCCTCGATGTGAAAGCCGGCTCCTTCTGGGCGCCAATCCACACCATTTGTGCCTGGAAAGCTCGAAACGAAAAAAGGCGCCATAAGGTTATGTTTATAAAATGAAAAAAAAGAATTATATACAAAACCGCTAATTAACTTAAATAAACGAAAAATCTAGTGTTAACAGATAGGTCGATAGACAGACCGATAGTTAGATAGATAAATAGATAGATAGACAGATAGAGACATGGATAGATGGATGGATAGACAGATAGATAGACGGATAGACAGATCGAGAGACGGATGGATAGATAGATAGGTGGATAGATGGATAGATGGTTAGATGGATAGATAGATAGATAGATAGATATAGATAGATAGATAGATAGATAGATGATGATAGATAGATAGATGATATAGATAGATAGATAGATAGATAGATAGATAGACAGATAGATAGATAGATAGATAGACAGATAGATAGATAGATAGATGGGATAGATAGATAGAAAGATAGATAGATAGATAACAGACACATAAGTAGGCAGATAGATAGACGGAAATTTGACAACAAATCCAAGAACTTAAACAGATCCCACTAGATACATTACATTAACGTAAAATGTTAATGTCTTTAAGTTAATTCGTATCTAAATATACCTTCATGGAGGTCCGCTTGCGATCCAGTTCCCTGGTAAGCAGTTCCATGGCGCCATCTGGAACCTTGTGCCACAGATCGCCGTTCTGTTTGTTGCAGAAGGCTCTCGCTTTGGCGTACGTGGAGCCCTGATTCAGATGAAGCTCGTAACAGGTGCGGTTGAAGGCGACCACTTTATCGACTCCCCCGGCATCGGTACAGCTTTCACGTGGAATATCTAACATTCAAGAAGAATATTATTATTTCTGTTCAATTTATCTTTTTTGTAATAGAAATTGACGATTGTTGTAATTACCGCCTGCAGCAGAGAAAACTTCAACCTCACACAAGGAGAGACTTCCCTCCACTCCAACCATTTGGACAAAAACAAACTGGCCTACTATTGGTCGGGCGCAGGTGAAAACCTTGGTTTCCGCGTCACCTGCGAAAATGAAAAGTAAACAATAATAATTAATTTTTTTCATTCATAAAAACTAATTCACATAACTTAAGTTCACAGGTTTGAAAAGTGTTTTTAAAAAGGCGTATCAGGCTTTAGTATTCGGATTATTATAAATTAATATCAACTGGCATTAATAAGTAATAAATTATTAAGATCTAGATAATTTGTAGACGAGACACAATATTCAACAATGTACTGAAAGATGCAAAAAGCATGTTGATGAATGTGCAGTATTATTATTAAGGACATACCGACGGTGTCGGGATACCAGGCACACAGCGGATTCTTCTGCGGGACTGTACTGTTTCCGGCACGGATTTCGAGATCGTGAAGTTGGAAATCTGCAAGTTTAAATCAGAATAATAGCATTTCAATGTGAACTTGGTTTCTAGTATTAATCCATAGGTTATTTTTTTAAAAACAAAGCTTTCATTCATACCACAGCATCCTCTCGTAGTTATCTGAACGGCATTGACGGGATAGGGCTTTAGCAAGTTGACCATCCACCATGGCGACGCTTCCCGATTGGTCTCGGAACACCTGCCCCCCGTGCCACCGACATCGTGGTGGATGCTCCTGTCCCCGTCGATGGCGTTCAGCGCCGAGCCTCCTCGGGCAGTGCTCGACTGATTGGCAGCTTTACGTAGGGCTACGTTCACTCCTGTCGTTTTACAACAATGCCCATTTATTACAAATTTAGAACTTCAAATTTCAAAATGCAACAAATAACAATTGACACCGTAATGTTTATCTACCTACACTTTCCAATGACTTTATCTAAGGTTACAAATAGCATTAGATTCAGTTTATATTTAGCTGAGCTTGAAGTATATCAATTTACAAATTACAAATGTGAACTGCCAATCGCCTTTAGTTGTCTAACGGTTCCGATAGATGGCGTCAGACTGACAATAACAGGAAACCAACGTTATTCAAATTCAAATTGTCACTACATTTTATTAATTACTGTAAAATTCAAAAACTCTATCCTTTCAACGATGACATTATACAGATACGACTACAGTTATAAAAACGACAACTACAAAAATTCAATGAAAGTTAAAATGGATATGCGTATGCAGAAAGGAAAGTTGTCCCGACTACCGAGTTGATTTCTTGGCAACACGCGAGTATAAAACCAATTCAGCACTTTCTACAGTCTGGTTCGATTAGCGTGGGAAGTAGGCAGGAAAAACTGAAATTTTCTCCTTTCCCTTTTTCCGTCATATATGGAAAATTATCGATAATCGCCGATTGGTAACCGATCACGTGACACGGTATTATTCCCAGGGGCGCGGTTCTTTTTACTTTTCCTTAATTTCACTATACAGGAGGAGAAAATGTGGAAACCAGAAATTCTACTTACCACACACGGGCAAATCTCCCTGCCATACACCTTTCGGGGAACATATTACCGTTGGATTCCTACAAATTTCAACATTTGAGTTTAATACTGCGCTTAATTAGGAAAATTAAACTTGTTTTAAGTTAACCTATTTGACTGAAAGTATAACTGAGCCTTAAGCACCCCAAATTTCGCAGCTTTGGATAATTCGCATAAACGAGCAATGAGCATCGGATATTGAAACATGAATACGAACCAACTTATAAGATTAGACCAATGAAACTGTCGCACGAAATATCCATGGCAACGTGTATCCTTGATGCAATAAGGAAAGTGAGATTACTGCCTGTCCTTATAAAGCCAAGCGTAGAAAAAGAGCACGCCCTTCAACAGGCGAACGGTGCGCATGGCGTGAGATATCACTCATTTTTTTTCTTTCTTCTTCTTTACAATTCATATTTGGTGCGAAGGAGAACTTGGCAACAAGAATATGAGAATCAATAAATAAACAAAGCGGACTGTTGCAACTTTTCCTTTTCAAACCGACCGAGATATTCATGCAGAACAAGAAACGCAGTAGTGCGTAACTCATACCTTTGTTATCAGCCATTAGCTATCGATTATTTGCTTTAATTTGCACGTGTTTTTCCTAGGTATCGATTACTAATCTAAAACTGTGCGTATCGATTATGACTTCCAGCTGTTTATGGATAAGTCGCAACTGTACACGGATGATTAGCTTTCAATTGTAAATCGATCAATAGCGTTCAATTACGTATCGATTATTTGTGCACAATATATCGATTATAACTTGTAACTATACACTACGCTCACAGCTACATATCGATTACTAACTTCCAACTATATATCAATTATTGGTTGACGAGACGTCGATTATAACTTTCAACAGTATGCTGATTATTACATTTCAAATATATATCGATTACACGTAACGCAACATATCGATTATTCGTTCACAATATGTCGATTACTACTTACAACTATACGTCTCTCACACCTTTCATGTACAATTCGACTACTGACTTTTGATTGTATATCGCTTATTACACTTCAACTATCTCCCAACTACGTATCGATTATTAACATAAAATAACATATCGATTATTAATTTAAACCATACCTTGATGATTAACTTTCAACTACATATCAATTACACTAAACTTCAACTATTTCCCAATTCTTCATTTCCAACTAATGTATCGACGATCAACGCACCTCTACACATTTAGATTAGTAACTTAGAACTATTTATCGCGATCATGAACTACCAAATTATATTTCAGTAATCAACTTGGCAACAGGTTTCGATGTAAGAATACGGCCTTTCACTTGCAGACACCAACCGAGGAAGTTGGCGAAAGGTCACGAAGGTCAACGAGCTCAAACTGAGCGCTGACAGATAACTTTCTCCTCGTTTCTTGAAGAGCAGAAAGGAAACTTACCCGACAAGTTGATAGCCAAGATCGCATGTGTACGAGGCACTCGTTCCGGGATCGTAGGTGACGTCAGGATCTTCGTCATTGCCCACCGGTCCTATGATGGAGACTCGAGCGTTCGATGGAACTCCTGGTCGACCGCATTTCTGTGCTCCTTCTGATTCAAATTCCAAAATACCAAATATTAACTTTTCAAATTACACTTTCTGTTATTATATCCTTCTAATTTCAACACGATATGTATATATATGTTCGGTATAATATGAATTGGGTCATGGTAAAGTCAAATCGTGCTTTCAACGACACACAGAACTGCCAAGTCACTTTCTGGCGCTATCTTTTTGATTTTATAATTTTAAATTTCTTTATTAATAGTCAACACTGCGAATGGTGATTACATCGTTATTCAACTGTAATATCTGCTGATCGAATTACAGGTCTGAATTAAATCATAAATAGGTCGCTTAAAGGTAAACTGAAAATCCAGTAACCGTGAAAATGGAATATTCTGCCCGACTGAGCAGTCCCCTCGAATTAAATTTAAAAAAATTGAGATGCTTTAGTAAACAACACAGATAATATTACTTTTTCAAAAAGAGAGAATTCCATTCTTCTTGGGCTGGCGAAACAGTTGGGATTTTTCCCACGGTGTGCATCTTTTTTAATGGTATATAGAATCTTTTCGTTCAGGTTTACAGAATCATTTGAGAAAATTTCTCCAAATGTTGGATTTTCTCCTGTTTTCACGCGCTTTTTATTTTCACCACCCCGGATTGATGAGGCAACAAGCGGAAGTTTGCACCGAGGAATAAATCGGATCTGTTTTTTTTATGTTTAAGGAAATAAAACAAAAGTAAGTTACGACCCCACCCACTCATCAAGGTCATCTGCATGAGGAAAATGTCCTCTCTTTCATCTTTCTATTCTTTACCTTCTTACCTTGGAATCTAAAACGAGAAGGAATCGGATCCACCTTCAATTACGAAACCAGTATTTCCACTAGAAACCAATGGGTTAGAATACCGAGCCAATAACGAGATTGAATAAAGAGGTGATTAAGTTTAATGTTAATTAGGATAGACGATGGGCTGGTTGGTGGATAGTTAAGTCTTGCAGATGACCTGACCGCTGGTTGAAGGTTCATTGCCCTGTGATGATGCTCTTTGGTTTCCCAGAAAAAGAAGCCGTTCTCGAGAGACATTCGCTTCCACGGAAATCCAGGTTAGGCTATTTCTCGGAGCGTACCCACCGAGAATCGAAATTTCCGCTACCATGTCTCGCCTTGGGGGCTAGAATAGCCCAACGCCCGGCATTTGGGTTCTACTTGTTTACTAAAGCTTGATATAAGAAATTGAGGATGTGAAATTTGTGCTAATGCTCCCAAAAGAGCGGTGCTGTTATAGGCGCGTTTTCTCTTTTCTAATCCTTAGCAAAATAAGTGTTTCGAGGTGATGAATAAGTAAATCGATAGGTAGATAGATAGATAAATAGATAGATAGATGGGCAGATAGTTCGAAAGACAGACTAATAGGTATGATAGGCAGATAGATGGTAGATAGTCAGACAGATAGTTTGATGGATAGACAGATAGTTGACTATAGATAACTAGATAGATAGAGAAATGGTCAGTTAGTTAGACAGACAGAGAGATAGATATGTAAATGGATAGGATAGAGAGACAGATGGATAGATCGATAGGAGATAGCTAAATATAGATCGCCAGATAGGCGGATAGATGGTCAGATAGATAGACAGACAGACTGACTGACAGGTAATTAAGTATCCTGAAATAGACAGATGTAGAACCAATAAAAAAATGGGTAAAAGTTAGTTTTAAACGCTAATAAGCGACTGCAGATTTCTTTCGAAAAAGTCGAAAACTTGGAACGGTTAGAAAATTCTTTTCCTTTCACCGGCAGGCGATTGGCCGTCCCGTTGACCCAAATCCCTCGCTCACCTATCTTTTGAATTCATTTACCTAGCGGCTCACATGTTTCGTGCGCTAAATAACATCCGTCAGTCACCGCTTTTACACAGTTTCTCTTCTTTTTTCTGTACTGTGAATTTTAGTAAAACCACTTACCAATTTGATTGGCTAAAAGTGTTAATCCAATAATAGAGACGAATAATCGCAGTTTAGCCATCTGTCTACCGATGTGTTATCTATCGGTTTTCGAGAAATATATCGCAACTAGGCGACACTTTTTAGCTAACGTTTGCTAAACAGAATCCCGCGCTTCTGTGATGGCATTCGATGGTAAATAACAGCAATTGGTGGTCAAACGCAGAGAGGGACACACAAGAGACGCGCTCTGAAAGGTACGACGGTGGGAGACTGAATGCCCGTCCACCAGTTGGCAGCAACAGGACGGTTCTTGCAGCGAAAGTATACGAGTCCGCCGTTGAACCTTTCTCTTTTTGGCTTGCCTTCCCCTTTGCAACCAACGTACAATGACTCAGTGCATATATGCAGCATGTGCTGGAACCCTCCGAAAAACCACCTGCTCGACGGGCTACATACAAGAATACCCGTATCAAAAGAGATGACCGAATAAAAGCTTGCAACACAGAGAAAGAGTGAAAACTGTCCGGATCGAATGTTCTTGTGCAATCCACGTATAATGGGGTGTACTATCACTGCTAAGATTACCGTTTAATTAGAGCCACTCATGACATTGTTAAGAGCGCGTGAGGACAATAATTATTTAGTTTTTTTTAACTCCCACAGTTCTTGGTGGTCTTTGAAGAGAGAGAGGGCTTCTTTCTTTTCCCGTTTTTTTAGGGGCGGGTCGCTTGCGGGTCATCGCAGAAATGGTCGCGGACGAAACCGTTATTTCTGACGATTCTGGCGAAATACTCGGCAGAGCTCTTCGGCGTCCGGGTCTTGTTTGGCGAGGAATAATCCACGTAGTGCATTCCAAACCTTTCCCTGAAATGTCACAAAAAATGACAAAGCACACTCGTTATATATTTACATGTATAAAATTTACATGTGAGATGTCTTCTTCAAAAACTGGCGAAAACTTACGAATATCCCATTTCCCATTCGAAATTGTCCATCAGCGACCAGGCCGTATAACCGAACACACGCACTCCATCTTTAAGGGCTGTAAAATTAAACAGTAAAAGTATAAAGTCTCGTTATTAGGGACAGGGTACTGGTTTTTTGACGACGCCACCTATCGGTGGTAAGTGGAACTACGTCCCGGGGAAAGCTTTTGTTTATTGTTCGTGGCACGTGGCCTTTCTTGACTCTGCTTTCCCTTCGTCCCTCTTTTGTTTTCACGTCTTCTTTTGTGCTTTATTGCTTACTGCCAAGCTCGACTGACCTCGAAGTACGTTGTTGATGTAGTATCTGTAGTAGTAGACTCGCATAAGATCGTCCAGGTCGCCATTGGCATCGCTGTAGCCGTTTTCGGTGATGATGATCTCGGGGCTGTTGTAGGTAGTATTGACCCATCCGAGGAGTTTGCGAATACCAAACGGCGTAACTTTCAACCATGTGGAAGCAGATCTAGATTTAAGATTGTAGCAGTCAATCCCAGAAGTAGCGTACACTACAACAGTATGAATACATGTACTTAACGTATGTTATTCAAGCATATGCACAAATGTAGTACAGAATGTCGTATGTAACGTATAGTACAATCTGTGTCCAAACTAAAAGGGTGCAGCACGAGAAAAATTCTTCCAGGTTTTTTGCTTACATCTTGAACAGGATTTGCTGGATCACAACAAAATTGTACGTGACGATTGTTATTATGAATCAGTCATGCAAGCTCAAATTCTCGCGTGATTTTGAGCCGTTAGCTTGGCCAATTTAAAAATTTTAAATTTTATACCAGTGCGCTGTACTGTTGCCCTGTTTTATGGAACAGACTATACGAAGCATATGGTGTATACTGTCTACACATTTACTATAATGGTGAATTTGATGAATGAACCAATTTGATCTTGGTCCCGGTTCGACTTACCCGTACCACGACGGATCAACGGAGGTCGCCACGTCTTTATCTTCCGAATAGCCTACAATAGTATCGTCGTAGACGTGATTTTCAGCCAGGCTGGACGTGTAAAAATTCAGTCCAAAGAAATCAGCACTGCCCTTCAAGTCGGCCAATTCAGCAGCCGTGAATTCGGGTAAACGGGATTTGGCTAAACCTTGGGCTTGGCTCTTCCGGGCGATCTGAAAAGTAGAGAACGAACAAACAAAGACGTTAACATTGTGTCTGTTAGTTATGTTTCGTTTGCAGGTTACCTGGTCCTTCATAACCTGAGGGTAATCTCCGCTGCCGAAAATCGGATTAGCGTACCAACCAAGGTCAAACTGCAGCAGCCTTTCAGCAGCTTCCAGGGACTCGGGACTGTTGTCCTTTGGTTCCGCCCAGTTAATGTTCAAGGTTATTCCAACTTTGCCTGACGAATGACCATTACAGAGTAGGATTTTCTTAAAAAACAAGGAGAATGATCTCACCTTGCTGACTTGGCTTAAATTCCCTTTCGTACAGCCTGTAAGCCTTGGCGTGAGCCCTCAGTAAGTTGTGAGCCGCAATGTAATCCGACGTTCCGGTTTCCTTCTTTCCAGGAGCTTTGGTTCCGGCTCCATAGCCCAGGTAAGCAACGCACCAAGGCTCATTGAATGTGATCCACAACTTAACCTATTTCGAGTAAAACGTAATTCCTGTTTCATATTACAGACTTCTTGCAAACTTCAGATTTCTTACATCGTTTCCCAGCTCGGTGTAGAGTAGCCTAGCGTACTCTTCAAACCAGTCTGCCATAGATGGATTCAGAAATCCGCCCTGATCTTCAAGCGCTTGAGGCAGGTCCCAGTGGTACAACGTTACCTATTTAACATGAATAGTTAATGTGGAAAGGGGGGCGGTTATATTGAATTGCTTGTATACCATAGGCTCAATGTTTGAGCGTTTTAAGGCTGCAACAAGATTCTTGTAGTACTGCAATCCCAAGGCGTTAACCGCTCCGATGCCTTGAGGTAGAACTCTTGGCCACGAGATGGAGAAACGGTAATGAGATACCTGGAAAGGATTCGAATTATGATGTCTACGCAGAAGATTGCAATGAATAAGAGTATACCCCAAGGGCTTTCATCATTTCAACGTCCCTTTCGTACAAGTAGTAACTGTTGCAGGCATCATCACCGTTGGTACCGTCGGAAATAGTTCCGTTCTGCCGGACAAAAATATCCCAAATGCTGGGTCCCTTACCTTAGAAGAAGAAATGTTACTGCTGTTGATTGCAGGCTAAAAAGTTTCACGTTTACCGTCCACGTTCCAAGCTCCTTCAACTTGATAGGAAGACGTGGCTGATGCCCAGATGAAGCCGGACGGAAAATTATCGTACAGCATGGGGTCTTCCACGTAGATCGCGGATCCCAGTGAAACTAAAACGAGCGAAAGAGAGAGGGACAGCTTCCACGACATTTCGGATCTCGTTTGCTCCTCTCACTTGCTCGTCGAGTTGGTTTCGGAGGTGTTTTTATGTAGTGCGCTCGAACAATCTCCCCTGCTGAAAGTTTAGATATCAGTTACAAAGATTATTGTTAAGTACGTAAAACTGCTGATCGTTAAGTTAAGTCATTGATAAGTCAACTGCGGTGTAAATAACATACTTAATCCCCTGTTCAATCCAGAAATGGCAGGCTAGCCAAGCGTCTAAACTAACCACACGAGTACATAAGAGCTGAGAAAGGAAAAACCGCGACAGTTATCTCGATATGGGATAAACGTGCGTGACTCCCACTTATTATCTTGCGAAGATACCGTCAAGGTCTCGGCACATGAGCCGACTATATTTCATCGCAATATCGTTCGATAACTCCTTCTACAGCCTCGCCAGTATCTGGTGCGGTATTGGTTGCTGAAAATGTGGGTTATGTGGGTTAAAAAATGGTTATGTTTACTTCCTTGCGCCGTTTTCGGTGTTTACGTCGAGGAACCTATGCTGTACGGAAACTTTCCCGACGGTTTCATCTGGGCAACTGCAACGTCTGCTTACCAGGTCGAGGGAGCCTGGAACGTTGACGGTTAGAATTCACACTACACGTGCCAAGTTTTCCTCGATTCACAGTGTATTCTAATGCTTAGGGAAAGGACCGAGCATCTGGGACACTTTCGTTCACAGGAATGGTAGCACTGTCGTGGATGGAAGTACGGGAGATGAAGCCTGCTCTAGTTACTACTTCTACGAGAGAGATGTTGAACTGATGAAAGCCCTTGGGGTAAACTTACTTTATCATCTATCAAACTAACAAAATCACTAAGTTTTTTAACTGTTTACAAATCATAGGTGTCCCACTACAGATTCTCCATTTCCTGGTCACGTGTCATCCCGAACGGTGTGGGCGCTGTCAATGAACTAGGCTTAGATTACTACAGAAGACTTATAGCTGCCCTAAAAGCGGCTAATATTGAACCCTTAGTACGTTAACAAGCTATCACCTCGTCACGTTTATTCGCAAAGGCTTTTTCCTCTAGGTTACTTTGTATCACTGGGATCTTCCCCAAGCTCTGCAAGACCAAGGAGGCTGGTTGAACGCCAGCGTTGCTGACTGGTTTGAGAACTACGCCAACCTGATGTTCTCACAGCTTGGAAACGATGTAAAGCCTCTTCAAATAGTCCTACTTGACTGCTTTTCATTCCTGAGCATCTTAATCGACAGAACATTAATTAGTAATTAACCGTAGGTAAAACTATGGATCACCATAAACGAACCATGGGTGGTGTCTCACAACGGGTACGGTTCAGGAGGTGACGCTCCAGGTATCGCTGAATCCGGAACTGCGGATTACATTGCGGCTCACAACCTCCTGCGAGCACACGCCAAAGCTTACAGGTTATACGAAAGGAACTTTAAACCAACTCAAAACGGTATCCTCAACTTTCAACATTCAACTTCTCAATAACTTACCTGTAAGGATGTTTTGAATGTACAGGTAAGGCTGGAATCACTCTTAACATCAACTGGGCCCAACCCAAAGATGACAGCCAAGAATCGTTAACTGCTGCTGAGAGATCCCGACAGTTTGACGCAGGCTGGTTTGCCAACCCCATCTTTGGAACTGGAGACTATCCGCAGATTGTTAAAGACCAGGTATACGGTTCATCCAAAACAGAAGTTAATATACCTTGCTAATGTAATTACACGTAGATTGCTCGCAAGAGTGCAGCCCAAGGTTTCCCTCAGTCCCGTCTTCCCGAGTTCACGCAGGCTGAGATTAGCGAGCTCAAGGGAAGCTCTGACTTCTTCGGTCTCAACTACTACACGACCTTCATCATAGAGAATTACGAGTACCCTATCAATGAGATCGGTTTCAACCAGGACCAGGACATTCGATCCACGCAGGATTCGTCTTGGTATCAGTATGTATCTGTGTCACACTTGGTCGCTTTCTTGCCAATGAATAGCAAAGGTACTTGTAAACAGATCCGCTTCAGGCTGGTTGAAAGTTACCCCGTTTGGTATGCGCAAAACTTTGACCTGGATTAGAGATACCTACAACAACCCTGAAATTTTGATCACCGAGAACGGTTTTAGCGATTTCACCGGAGATTTGGACGACCTGATGAGAGTTTACTACTACAGATACAACATAAATAACGTCCTTAAAGGTACGTGCGCACGGTTTTGTTTACAAATGACTGTTACCAACAAGCGCTTTCTCGCAGCGATACAAGATGGCGCACGAGTCATCGGTTACACCTCGTGGTCTTTGTTGGACAACTTTGAATGGGGCAGCGGTTACACGTATGATTTTACACAGAAGATTTACAATCCACATGTGATTTTATGACGTGTTTGAAACGCAGGCAGAGGTTCGGCATTCACCAGGTGGATTTTGCATCGCCCAACAAAACCCGTACGGCCAAGAGCTCAGCTGAATACTACGCCCGTATTGTTAAACATAATGGTTTTGTTAAAGATCATTTCTGCGATAGCCCAAGTTTGTAAACAAACCAGTCGGAAATCCACGGAATTATACACAATGTAGATTAGAGCAATCAAAACCAATATACTCTCTTTCATTTATCTAGAGATAGATAGGACGGTCACCATTTTAATCGCAGACAGATTGAAAAGGCTAAATACATCTACTACTTAAAATAGCTTACATTAACCTAAGGAGACTAGAAACATATCCCATGACTAGCAATTAAGTTATATAACCTTTTTCAAAACAATTAAAAGACTCGTTTGGAACACTTTGATGGTAGGGGTTGCTGCTGAGGAATAGCGCCACCTATCGGTAGAAATTTGAACTACATACAGTTCTTGATAAAATAATGTGATCACGTGACCCTCTTACAAGACGCAAACTACGAGCTTTTAGTTTCAAATGGAGACTATATTCAACTAGAACAAAATATACTGCCACGATTCTTGCGAGAATGAACAGCTATAGAAGATTGCATGGTTAAATGCTTAGCTCGAGAATAAGTTTTGAATTAAACAAAATCCTTAATTACTAGACAAGAGCTACATGGTTGAAAGAGTACCAGTACAATCACCGTTCCTCCTATTGTAAAGTCTTAACCAGCTTTAACCACTTGTCTTGACTTGGAACCGAGCCGTTCTCAAACTGTCATCGTCTACCACGAATGGCATCGGTCAGTAACGTTGCATCAACGAAGTGCTAGTTGGTCCAAGTCAGTACAGGCTTCTTTCCCACTGGTTTGCCATTCAAGTTATGAGTTAAGGTGAAATAACGTACATTCCTATGAAATTTCCTGTAAAATCTCAGATATTTAATTTACTGATTTTGTACTACAGTTTGATACAATTGCGAAGTAACTGAGTACTTCAGAATCACAACATTGACAATTTCTGTTACGTTGAATTGAGGTTACGTCTGATACCACTGATTGACTACACATGTATCAAGAGTTTATCGAGTCATAACCACACGTTGTGATTTTCTTGAGTGTGTAAAGAAGGGGATCAGATGGGTTTGACCTGCCTTGTCGTAACAAGTGGCACCGCAGGCTCTGCTATGGAGCAAACTGCGACTCGTCACGCCCCCTTAAGACCTTGAAGGATCAACTCGTGAAGCGTTTCAGCACAGCTCAAACGCAAACGAAGCGGATGAACTCGACTGTTCACTACGCATTAGTTCAGATGCAGATGGTGTCGAACACCGGTGCTTTAATTAAATTTACTTATTAAGAAGTTAGTATCATGATGCCTTTCTCGAACCTCTCAGAACGATTTTCAAATTCAGATTTAATTTAACTTAGGTTATTATTATAGAGCGGCAAACTGGGTAGCAACTGTCCGTGTCAGACTGTAGTTTCTGAAGCTGCCACCTTCTTTCATACACTCAAGTTAAATTAATTGAATCTAAAATTATTCTATAGCAATGTGAACCACTTTAAAGTATTTTGAAAGTTCCTGTAACATCAAATCTAATAGAAATAAGATGTAATTGATTAACTACGCTTATAGTTTTACCATTCACGGATAGATGGCGTTGTTTGGTTTTTAAAAACAATTCGAAACAGAATCTATCCCGATTTTGTGTTTGCAATTCTACTGACCCTTCCTTTATATGAGGAGTTTTGGGAAATAAATATAAAAGTGTAAAATAAAACTAAGATGGGTTTTGACATCCCAAACATTTGCATGAATGGCGCGAGTTTAGTTACCTATTGCGTGCCTTTCCCATGTCGGTAATTTCCGGTTGTCTTCCCCCTCCCTCGCTTCACGTAAATGATCAAGATTCTACGAACGAGGAAACGTGCACAACAGCTGAATGACTGACGTCGTAATACTACAAATTTCTCCTTTTTTAAATTTCTTCTTTTTCTGTTTATTTAGGAAAGTAAACTTCGTCTTGGACGGACTACTTTTATACAGGCCTTTTTTCTTTTATTCACAGTGCATGCAGAAAGGCTTTCCTTTTTTATGTGTAACATGCACGACAGGTTTCACCGGGCACAGAGAGCGAAATTTGACAGACAAGAATTCGTATGTCTGGTGACGGTAATATTTAAATTATCTTATAATGGCACTAGTTTTGTATAATCTTATGTACAGAACACGCCGTTTCATTTCCATATGTACAGCGGGGGAATGTCCTTTACAGTCGCTATTGTGATTTCGACTTGTGCCACCGAAGACTGGAGAAACGCAGGAGGTTCCTCCGCCGGAAGAGAGGAGAGAGCGGAGTACGCGGGCTTTTCAACGGTCCATCCAGCTCCAGATCGTAAGCTACGGAAGCGCTCTTCTCCAAGAAGTTGCGAACCGTCGGGGACTCGGCCCGACCGGGCTCGGTGGCATCGTTCTCCTCGGGTTCTTTGATGATCGGGCTGTGTATGCAAAAGTCAACTTTTTAATCTTGAATACCGATCTGTCTGTCTGTCTATCTAACTATCTATCTATCTATCTATCTATCTATCTATCTATCTATCTATCTGTCTATCTGTCTATCTACCTGTGGTCTACCTATCTATCAGTCTACCTGTCTATCTGTCTATCTATCTATTTATCTATCTATTTATCTATCTATATATATCTATCTATCTATCTATCTTTATCTATCTATCTATCTATCTCTTCCTTTCTATCTGTTTATCTACCAGCCCATCTATCTAAGTATAAGTATATCTATGTATCTGTCTGTCTGCCTATCTGTATCTACCGAACTTTCTATTTAAATATTTTGTTAATTATTATTACTGTGTTATTTCTTGTATCCGTAAATATCTTTTATCGTTTACTTGACCGATTCATTTGATTACTTTATTTAACTGATCTTTTTAAATGTAAATTCAAGTTTCAAGTTAAGCAGTTGGCTCATACCTCAAGTTCAAATGAGGCGGAGGTCCTCGAGAGCGCGATTTGGGTGTTCCAGTCACGGGGTCGCCATTAGGCAGGCTGCTGCTGCTTGTGTTTGTTGCACAGGCGCCTAAATAAACAACCCGGATAAAGCCTAGTGACGTCATAAAACACATCTCTCCACTATCTCTCTCTCTCTCTCTATCCTCTCTCCTATTCTTCATGTCCCGGAACGGCTGCTGGTATGCAACTTGCATAACTGCTCTATAGTCAATCAACTTAAATCTATTTCATCAAATTGCTGTAAATCTAAACCTTTAAGATAATCAGAGGTTATAAAAATCTTCAAATGTTAACGGTAAACTAATTAAAACTCAGTAGCTGATTGATATATATGGGAATGAACTAGTTGCTACCAGATATTACTACGACTAGTCACTAACTACTATGACTAGTCGGATACCCGAACTAGAACTAGTGATTATAGGGTTTCGTACTTGGTGAAGACTGGTCCAAGTGAAGGCTGAGTCTCCACTGGAGCTGCTCCTTCTCCATGGAGATTCTGCGGCTGCGGTTCATCTCTTCGCGACACTGGTTGCTCAGAGCCGCCATCTCTAATTGCAGTCGTCTGTTTTTTTATAAAGAAAACAAACAACATTGATGAATCAGCTGGAAAACATATATAATATGAATAATTAATAAATATAGATAATATAAAGATCAGAAATCAAATAAGTATTAATTTTTATATTTTATCAAAGATCAAGTTTTCATTTTCTTCAGAAACAGTAATTTTATAATAACCGTGTAAATAATGACCCAGAATTTAATAAATGGTCCTAGATTAAAAAAATGAGATTTATTAATAAAACACATAAAAGTAAATTCTATAAAAATCCAACTTGTAAAGGGGAAAGGAGTTAATTAATTTAAATGTTATAATAAAGGAAACACGTACTACGACGCTATTGTCTGTCTCTCTCTCTCTCTCCCTTCCTGTCTATCTATCTAGCTATCTGTCTGTCTATCTATCATTCTATCTGTCTACCTATCTATCTTTCTGTCTATCTCTCTACCTATCTATCTACCTATCTATCTACCTATCTATCTATCTATCTATCTAATCAACCAGCTGAATGAACTACTTGGTCACGCGTTGTTCATTTGCAGATTTTAAACTTTCCTCATTGATTAACTTCAGTTCAAATAATAAACTTGAAATCCAATTAAATTCGTATGTTAAAGAATATTTATCGATTCATTCAGTTTATTAAAGAACCCAGGACTGCATTGAGATGACAACAAGAAGCTTTACAAACAAGATTCTAAACCGAAAGAAAATATAAATAAAAAAATCACCTCACAAAGAATAGAAACTAAAACAGAAGAAGTAAAAGGAAAGACTCGAAAGGAGAAAGAAACTCGAGTGCCTTGCAGCATAGCGGATGGCACACAGCATTTTCTGCCGGGTCACGTGGTCTTGTCAATTGAGTTACTCAGCAGTTTGCCAGTTTCCTCATTCCGTCAACCACGTCACTGATTTATACGCTGGACAAATGCGTTACGGCAGTCACTCAAAGTCTCCCTTTTGTTCTAAATTCCACTTAACTCTTATTGTTTTGTTATAAGATTATAATCTTGAATGAGATGATATGTTGTCATGTCAATATTACATCATAATCATGTACCATTGATTCTGGTTAATAGGTTGATATGGAATTAATTTGATACCGGTTTATCGATAACTGGTTGTTGACAGTTTGATCCAAACTTGATACTGACACCGGTAGATATTGGTTTTTCTTGATAGTATCAAAACAGTATCCAAGTTATGGTCAGGCAAAACGGAAGGTTCTGATGGATGTTTGATATCGGGAACGATACCAAACTTGTTGATGATACCAAAACAGGCATTCTTCTAACATTAACAACACAGTTAAGGTTGATGACCTTGATAATATCAAAATAGTATATCAGAGTTATGGTAAGAAAAGCGGAAGGTTCTGATAGATGTTTGATATCAAAACCATATCAGACTTGTCGATAATATCAAAAAACTTATCAAAAGTCATCATAAGGCAAATCAGTTATAACACAGTTAAGATTGATAAACCTTGATAATATCAAAACAGTATCATAGTTATGATTAGAAAAACGGGAGGTTCTAATGGACGTTTGATATCAGGAACCAAATCAGACTTGCTGATAATATCAAAAAGGCTATCAACAGTTATCATAAGGTAACTCAGTTATAACACAGTTAAGACTGATAAACCTTGATAATATTAAAACAGTATTTAAGTTATGATAAATTATCTTAGTATGATAGATTAAGGTCGTTATGATAAGTTGATTGATAACATCAACTCCTATATGTACAAGCCTACAGATTTCCAACTGATATCGTCTCCCTGTTTTGATAATATCATAGTCATAGTCACGAATCACAAATATATTAAATATCAAATCATTTAGATATTGCAGTTGATTTTTAGATCCTAAACTTAATGTATTCTCATACGATTTCATTTTATTATTTATATAGAATTTAATTCTCATTCAGGGCGATTCGATATCGATATTATCTAATATCGGGGTGATAGTGAAGCGAGTGATCTTGTTACCTCTCTTCGTTAGTTTTCAGTTGGAGTTGCGCTTGAAGACCCTCGACGGTGTTGAGGAGCGTCTGGTTGCGCTCGCGCAGCGCGGCTAATTCGCTGCCGGCCGCCGCCGCCCGCTGCAGTTCCTGTCGCAGCGAGCGCACCTCGGCGACGCGCAGCTCCAGCACCGCCTCCAGGGACGAGGCTTCCTTGCGCAGCGACTCGAATTTCTCCTGCGAGTTCTAGGATGGAACAAACAAAGTCCCTGAGCGATCTGAGCAACAAGCACATGAACGGAATACGGAAGAAACAAACAATCGGACTTTAATAAACAAACAAACATAATTCATTTGCAATTTGAGGAATAAACAAATGAACGGAGTGGAGGAAGTAACAAACAATTGGACTTGACCGAGCAAACAAACATTATTAATAAACAATTCAAGGAACAAGCACATATGAACGGATTATGGGATGAAACAAACAATTGATGAACAAACAAACAACACTAATAAGCAATCCGAGGCACCAGTAAACATAGGAAGGAAGGAACAAACAATGGATTTGGACGAACAAACAAACAATATTGCTAAGCAGTCTGAGGACCAAGCAAATGACCGGATTATGAGAAGAAACAAACAATTGGATCATAATGAACAAACAAACAGACCAAGCAAACTTTTACAGGAACAAACAAGAACTATAAGAAGAAACAATCGAATTTGGCAAACAAACAGTTCAAACAGACTGATGAACAAATAATAATTATGAGAAGAAACAAACAGCTGAGATCAGTAAGAGTCAAACAAACAAACATTAAATGAACAACCATAGAACAATTCGATCAAACAAACTCATGGGCTGTCGCTATTGCGAACAAACAACACAAGCAAACAAGCAGAAAGATACGTCGACAAAACGCCCGACTAACTGGAAATCCAATGTGGCGAATCAGCATAGCAACAAACAAACACATTAAACAAACAAACAAACAAACAAGGGAACAAAGTAGCAAACAAGCTAATAGCAAGCAGGCCTACAAACAAACAAACAATTTTACAAACAAGCGGATGAACAAACAAACTAGCTATTCAAGAAAAAAACAAACCCTACAAACAACCTAACAAACAAACAATCCTACCAATAACAAAAGACAAATGGACGAACAAACAAACCTGTTAGCGAACGAACAAAGCAAACACAGTAGGGAACAACCAACCAAATAAAGAAACAAACAAACAAGTAAACCAACAAAGCAACAAGCAAACCTACGAACAAGCAAACAAAGAACTAACTAGCAAACAAAACTAAGTAAACCAGCCAACAAACAAACCCACGAACAAGCAACAAAAAATAGACTAGCCAACAAAACAGCAAACAACCAACCAAAGGAACAAACAAACACAGCAAACAAACCTTCACTTGCGTCTGAATCTCCTCCTTCACTGATTTCTCCAACGTCAGTTTTTCGTTCGTCACCTGCTGCACTTGTTTCTGCAGATCCTCGATCCTCCTTAACCAGATGGCCTCCAGTTCCGCGATCCTCGCCTGGAACAGAACCTCTCTCTCTTCCTGGAGACGCTGGAATTCCAGTTCTCGTTTCTCCAGGGACTCGTGGATCTCTAGCCGCCACTGACGTTCCAGTTTGTCGATCTTTTCATCCAGATGATTAATTAGAACTATAACTCTTAATTGCTTTTAATCTATGGATTTAAATGTTACCTGATTTCGAAAATGCTCCTCTCTCTCGGCCAGCAGAGTCGCTGTTTTTCGAGCATGCTCTTCCTCCACTTTGAAATTTGAACGACACGAAGGTTAAATTCCAGTTTTATCATCCATACATATCAATAGATTAGTACAATACTCGAGTATTTAAATAATTATAATAGTCAAATCATGAAAATACATAAGTACGAGTAAATTGAGAAAAAAATTTACATTGAATTCGCTGTTGTTGCAGATCATCCCGGTGCTTCGCTTTCAGCGCGGCTGTTTCGTTCCCAAATTCCGATCGGAGAAGATCCTCTACTCATTCATTCATAAAAAAAGCAAACAAACAAACAATATAGGTCAGTCAGGAGATCAAAGGAGAATTACAGTGTAGAGCAAAACAAAAAAGGGTCCTAAACTTTAGGATTTTATTTTGGCTAAACTAACAATCCGATTTTCACGAAATTTCAACAGTGGATTAATTACCCCTAGGTCTAGATTCAGTATTTTTTTGGTAGCTCTATCTTTGAAACTGTGGGAGCAATACGCCGTCAACTATTCCACAGCAAGAACCCTTTTTGTTATTGCTCTTTAGACTGTACGAGAAGAAAGAGTCCAAAAATAAAACTAGAATGATTGAAAGCGTATAATCAGAACCTTTATGAATGAGTCGACGACGAAAGTGCAACGCAACAAGAACGACAATTATGACAAATAGGCAACAGCTGAGCGATTCCATGGAGAGAGCCAATTTGCATTCGACGGCTTCAGAAAAAAAGCACAACTTGATTCAAAGGAGAATGAAATATTTTTTGAAAAAATATCTTCTTAACCGAACCGAGGGAAACTAATTTCCCGCCAAATCCTGTAATTGCATTTAAAATTTAAACTAAACGAGTTGAATGAAGCATTATATGCGCAATAGCGACAAGTATTTATAACTGCATAGAGACACAGGATCACAGAATGAACCGAAATAAGTCTGTCTTGAGCTATAAATAGATTTCTCGAGAGTCGGTGTTTCCGTCACATGTGCAAGTGTGAAACTCTTGATAAACTATTAGTCAATTAACCCTTACTACTGAAGCAAAACTATTCCATTAAAAAAACTAAAGTCGAAATTAGAACGTGCAGTAAATAAAAGAAATAAATTTAACCAAACCAAGAAAATAGAAACTGGGAATATCGCGCAGATCGTCTTCCTTTTTACCCGAGAAATGTTCAAAAAGAAAAGAGTTGCTGTTTTTTCCTGCTCTGTTGTTGTTGGCAGCTGCTCTACTCTCAATTCTCTCTCTCTCTCTGCGAAAAAAAGCCAACAAACAAAGAAAAAAGCGACACGATCAGATGTCGTGTGTGTGCGCTTTACGGTCTCTATACGACAGCAAAAGGCGATAGGAAAAAGTATCAAACGGGGGGGGGGCGCAACAGGGCGAGTGGAACGCGACTAGATCACGACCGGAACACGACTGGAACACGACTGGAACACAAAAGGAAAAAATCACTGTTCCTTTTTCTTCTTCTCGTGTTGGTTATGGGCAAATTAGAAGAGCTTAGGGGTTGCCAAGTTGAGTTGAAGTGGGCACACGTATAAATAGATCGCACTGCTGGTTCGCTATATCAACAAGCAGCCCGGCCATAGAGAGATCCAGTCGCTCATTCGAGAGATGAAAGACTTTGCCAAAAAGCCTCCCGTCAAGGTCGCCGTATGAGAGGCTTGTTGCCAACTTTTAATGGGACTCTTTTACAGAGATTCTCGAGGAATCTGATTCTGGCGAGGATTCTTTATGAATCTCAATGGCTTTTTTTTAGTCATGTTGGGAAACTTTGCTTGTAAGAGTTCATAACTCGGTAAGTTTCTATGAATCTCTATGATTCTTGATGATTCTCTCAGATTCTGTTGATTTCTTTGCGAAGGTTGATTATTGAATGTGATGCGTATGGTGAGTTTCGATGAGTCTCACATGGATTTTACGAATCTTCAAAGATTCTCCAAGATTCTTCATGAATACTTATGAGTCATCCCTGGAATCCTAGTGATTCTTTATGATTCTTTAGGACTCTTCGGAATTCTAAAGGGTTCCCCATCATTCTTCATGATCATCTGTGATTCTCTGTGAATCTCCCATGATTCTCAATGATTGGCGATGATTTTTAGTAATGGCAGCCGAGGTAGGTTAGTTTCTATGAATCTTTGTGAATCCTAATGAATGTCTATGATTTATTCAGATTCTTTGGGATTCTGAGTTATTTGTAACAATTCTCTTGGTCATTGCGCGTGAAAATGTAAAGTGAGCCGCTATATGACTCCTTAAGAATCCCTGTGAGTGAATCTTTGTGAATCTTCCCAGCTGTTTGATGAATAAAGAATCTTATAACGAAATTCTTCAGCTTTCAAATGAATCTAGAAGAACTTTAATGAATCCCTGCGATTCTCTAAGATTCTTCGCCTTCCTCTACTAACTCTTCATGACCCTGCAAGATTCCGCATGATTCTGGACAACTCTCGACGCGTCTTTTATCGCAACTTCTGCAGTGAATCTCTTTACCTCTGAACACTCTTTACAATATCAAGAATCCTCTTGATTCTTTATAATTCTCATCGTATTTCGGATGTTAAAGATTCTCTCAGTTTTAAGATCCCTTACAGTTGAGATTCTAAGATCCACGTCAAGAATCCTAGAATCTTTAGGACTTCAGGCAAGATACTCCCTCTGTACTCTAGATAAGTCCTTCCGGCTTGTAATTGAGCACTTACAAGAACATACAGGGATTCCTCAAGATTCCTTCAAGGATTCTTACCAGATTCTTCAAGATTCACCTCTACCTTGTTTATAGTAAACAGCGCAATTTAAAACAAGACATAGATAGATAGGCGGATAGATAGATAGATAGATAGATGGATAGATAGATAGATAATCAACGTTATCCGTCTTATATCTAACATATTCTCATTGACCAAACTTAATTACATTATAACGTTAGTAATATTAACTTTAACTAATTTTATAATATACTAAATTTCCATAACCTGCTATTCGCTAAATTTCTCTACTATTTTTTATTTATTTTAATTATTTAATTTATTTCAGTTACTTGAATTATCTTATCCTTAATTTAAGCGAACTTTTGTATTTCAGTTTACTCCTTACAGTATTTATTTTTAATTGTATTTAAATAAAATTGAATTCCACATTGAGAAGCCCAGTGACCTTAACGCAGTCGTGCCTATCCAGCTGAACAATTGCAAGAGTCAAAAGCCCTTCTTCACAAAGATCTAATCACCGCAATTTCACCTTTAATATAGTTTAACCTCTATTTAAATAGTCATATTTATATTCTCACAAATTAAATCATAAGTATTATCACATTAGTTTAACCTGTTTACTAATATTAGTTTACACAGATTCCCGAACTAACAAAGAGTACCATATCACATCATTGTAATAGTTTGAGTCGATAGTTTAATGAAATATTTAAGAATGTCAGACCAACTATCAAATTCCATGAATGGTACGGTGTGCATTTGCAGCTAAGCGCTTGTTTTGTGTGTCCTATGAAAGGAAGGGATTGTAGCGGTAAAGCTGTCCGTTAGTTTTATTCCTCCTTCCATAAAGAAGCATTTTGTTTGTTTCTTTTTACTCGTTTAGATTGATTCAGAAATATCGCAGGGTTTATTCACTTTTATCGTCACCGTTAGTCGCTTCTTGTAACTCCATCTAATCCCGTTTAGCCAATTATCTACCGTCAGTAAAGCTAATTAAGTAACTAGTTTTCTTTTAAATAGTTGATCTAGTTTGACTAGGATTTTTTTAAAATATTAGGCTTAATAGCACTAATGATCGTTGATTAACTAGTCGATTATTCAGCTAGTTAGTTGGCTAGTTTAGTATTAGTAGCTGCGATTAGTCAGCTACCGTCAGTCAGTCAGCTAGTTCTGCTCAGAAACGTTTGAGGATAGTCGGTTAGTCTTACTTGTTAGCTATTAGCAGTTAGTATAGTCAGTATAGCCTATACCTATTAGGTTTTAGTATTAAATAGTCGTTGGTTGACTAACGATTAGTTAAATAGTTAGTTAGCTAGCTAACCAATTAGCTTATCCTTAGTAGCTGCAGTCCTAATAGTCCGTCAGCTAGTTCTGTACAGTTACGTTTGATGCTAGTCGGTTAGTTTGCTCTGTAGCTATTAGCAGTTAGTAGTCAATTAGTCTAAATACAGTCAGTAAAGCTAATTAGGTAACTAGTTTTTTGTAATAATTAATCTAGTTTTACTAGGATTTTTAAGTAATTGTCAGGCCCTAGTAGATTTTAGTATTAAATAGTCGTTGGTTAACTAATCGATTAGTCAATTAGTTAGTTCCGTGCTAATAACCTTAAGATAACTAGCTTAGTTACGAATTTAGTAAGATTAGTTAACTATAGGTAGATTAGCACGGTTTCAGTTAGCTAGTTCTTGTCATCTCTCTTCAATTAATACGTTTAGTTAGTTCTTAGCTAGTTAGCTAACTATATCTGCACATTATGTCAACTAGTTCGTTCAAAACTAGCTTAGTAACTACTAAGTAGCTTGAATCTAGTTATGCTACCGCACTTTCGCTAACCGTTACTACATCCGGTTTATGGATCGAGACTAATTAGCAGCGGTGCTAAATGTTGAATCTAACCACGTAATTAAAGTCATTACTAATTAAGATAAATTGACCGTAAACGCGGCTGACCTGATTATAAATATCAGGACCGTGCAACATTGACCAGTGACTCAATTAAGATGATAGTTTGATTAATCGATAGTGAAATAGTTTTCGATTCAATAACTTTAAGATATAAAGTCAGTCGTTATGATTCAACATACGTAGACTGATACCCTAAACATGGTTGTTGATCTTAAATATCGATATCTAAAGAATCGATTTGATATCAATTAGTCGATATTGATAATTACAAGGCGTATTACGTCTTGACATTTGACATCTTGGCGGGGACGGCTGGTACTACAGTATATCGATAATTAACCGCTTCTACGTTATTGTTCAATAATCGATACCGATTCCTCGTTATTGGTTTCATAATCGATACTAGGATCAGAGCAATCAAAATCGATAATAGATTACATCAAACCCGTAGACGCTTCATAAGGCCATAAGTACGTCAGTTAAACTGTCACTCTGTTTAAATCGATAGTCTTGTTGTATCGATAGTTAACAAACGCTGCCAAAACTGGTAAGAGTGAATGTAATCAAAGTTAAAGTCAATGAAATGCTAATCAAAGTTAATGAGAACCGGATTCAACTCACTTCAAAATGTCATGTTTTTATTTATAACGCCAAAACTTCGTTTATCAATATCGATCCTTTGTTTAATCGATCATTTGAGTTGACTATCGGTTATAGTTTACAGAAATCGCCTTTAACGTAACCAAATACGATAACAAATTATATCGATTTAGAGATCCCATATCGGTACTTATAACGCCACAAGTACGTTTACGTAAACTATGGTTTGTTTAGATCGATTTTTAAGTTAACTATCGATAGTTTGGAGAAATCGCTTTTAAAGTTGCATATCGATACATTATAACGCCATAAGAAGCTTTATACCGATGCTTTGTTTATATCGATACTCAAATTTACTATCGATAGTTTGAAGAAATCGCTTTTAAAGTTGCATATCGATACATTATAACGCCATAAGAGGGTTTATACCGATGCTTTGTTTATATCGATATTCAAGTTTACTATCGATAGTTCACAGAAATCGCTATTGAGGTAATAAAACTCGATAACAATCGATTTCAGGAATCGCATTTCAATACTTATAACGCTCTAAGCACGTTCGTATCAATGCTGTGTTTTTAATCGATATTCAAAGTTTACTATCGATAGTTTGGAGAAATCGCTTTTAAAGTTGCGTATCGATACGTTATAACGCCATAAGAATGTTTATACCGATGCTTTGTTTATATCGATACTCAAGTTTACTATCGATAGTTCACAGAAATCGCTATTGAGGTAATCAAACTCGATAACAATCGATTTCAGGAAACGCATTTCAATACTTATAACGCTATAAGCACGTTCGTATCAATGCTGTGTTTTTAATCGATATTCAAAGTTTATTATCGATAGTTTGAAGAAATCACTTTTAAAGTTGCATATCGATACGTTTTCTAACGCCATAAGAATGTTTATACCGATGCTTTGTTTTAAATCGATATTCAAAGTTTACTATCGATATAGTTCACGGAAATCGCTCTATCATTGTAACCAAAAAGCGACAGACTTTAAACCGTCGACAATACAATCATCTTAACACTCGTCGAAACTTGATTGTAATTGTCTTGGAGGGTTTGGAATTGGCGACTATGTAAAGCGATAGTCAAACTCCTGCTGCGATTCCTTTGTCTACACAGGCAAGTTTTCAAGACGATCTGAAAACGGCGGTGGCATAATGTGCGTAAAGCTTCTACGCATTCTCCGCGGCAGAGGCCGATTTTGGTAAACAGAATCATTTTCCTATTTATTCATGCAAGTCACGTAAAGGTTCTGGACTTTCACACATGGCCTTTTTGGGTACTTTTTTTCCAGGATTATTAATTCGCTTTAACAACTGGTTTTTTCGACCGTGGTGAACTTACACGCCGATGGAATCAACACATTCAGTCGTGTTGTGTTTTTTCCCCGCCTCAACAAACTTACAATCAAATAACCGATTGATTGACTGAGAAATAATAACACCACCGATGATAATGAATGAGTTTTTTTAAACTGTTGAAAAGATAAGTGAATTTCCTCTCTTTTTTCTCTTTGTTTACCCTCCCAGCCGTTTGAAAACACACAATATCGCGACGGAAGTTTGAACAAAGTCAGTCGAAAAAAGGACTAACACCGCCCCGGTTGAACCTATTACACTGAATTTGAATTCACCGTTCTTTTCTTATGACCTGTAGACTGTTTCCTGACCCGCACCACTGAATTGTGTAGTTAAGAACATCCCTCATATCGTTTACACCAGCTGTTCATTAATATTGTAATCAAGTAGGAAGTGATGGTTAATGAGTCTGGGACAGATACCTTGATGGAGTTCGGGCACTCTGACGAGAAAAACTACTCGGGGCGAATTTTTCTTGGTCGTCATTTGCGTAGGTTGACGTTTTTCCTCACAAATATTCGTGTAATTCCATTGTTCGAAGAAACGAAATTCGTGCCTCAAGTTGGGGAAATTGTGGAGAAAATTCCGACACGTTTGAAGGCCAGTCACACGGACACACAAGCGAAACACCCGAGCGCCGCGAGGGCACCAATGCGACTGCGGCTCTCGCAGCGACGACTTCTCTTATTCGTGTCAATCAAATAATGAAAAAAAAAGGAGGAGCGCCATTGAGACACTTGACAGAGCCTTCACGTTTTGATTTTCTTTGATTTTTTTTAACATTTCAGTTTTAAACAACCAAAAAGAAAGTCGGCTACCAAAGGATCTTTGGTGGGAATTTAAGAACGCAGCTTTTTAAAAACATGGCGGGAAATTAAAGATATGTTGAAAGAACAATTTAGACACTTGTTTAGTGCAGAATTTCGCCACCAGGAGACGTGTCTTTCCCTGTCTGCATGTATGGTAAGTTGACCTGGCTGTTTACCCTATCAACATTCATGCCCTTAGGGCTCAACCAGTGTTGTACACTACAGTTAAGCAGGCGGTTATCAAAGAATCTTGCCGGGGAATTAAGGAATGTTTCGTTGATCAGTCTACCGATAGCAACGTGTTGCTCCTTTAACGAACTGGTAGGGCTTACGCAGTATGACGTCACGTCACGTGACACTTCATAGGGCTCTACAGCTTCTTTATACGCGTACACTTTCGTGTCATGAACTTGTTGGTAAACCAAAAAGACGCCATTCGCAGGTTTGATTTGAGTATAGCGAGAGAAATTAAGACGCCGGGACCACCCCGACAACTGCATGGGAAGAGTACAGTCAGCTGATTGCCATACCGTCAAGATGGCGGACACTTCAAAACGCGTAAGCCCTGTAGGATTGCAGAGTCTCTATAGTAACTGTGTAACGCCGATATGTGGCCGCCTAGCGGTGGAACTGTAAACCTGAAAAGCGTCTTAACCTCCTTGGTTAGATGTAGTTGTTGCACTCCGTAATTGGTGATTGTACGGAGGACGGCCTTGTCCGGCAGAACGATATGTCGCCTCACAAAGTCACGAGTTCGGTGTGGTCTCATATGTAGGAGTCACGTGACAGCGATGGTGGATAGAGTGCCCTTTTCCGGGAAATAGTTGACAGTCAACAGGTGTTTGTATGGAAACTTTAGACGCAATACGCTGCAGCAAAGTCTAGCTTCATTTAGGTTTCGTGACTGTGCACGGCAGGGTGATTACGGTAATGACGTTTTGCGACATGTTGTGGATACAGAGGGACAGGCTCTTTTCTGATTAAACTAATATTTGCATGGCTAGGAAAAGACTCCAGGGGCCTGAATGAGTTTTTGTTATCCACCGCGCTCTTTGTCGCCGGGGACGCATGAACGCTTGTGATAATGAATTAAAAGCAACGCCATCTATAAATAGAGTTATAGTTGTGAGTTGTAATTTTTTTATTTAAAAAACCTTCTGCTTTACGCACAGGTTTTATTAACTATCGTATAAAAGTTCGAATTATAATTATTTTCTTGAATGAAGGGTAATTACTAACAATACAAAGAGTTACGGAATATATTTATACCGCGTGGTGTAACAGGTGTGTCATGTTTATGTTTGTCAACAATGATAACCGCTAATAAAAAGCCGTTTGGGTTTTACATTAATAAATGAAATCGTAAATTAACTATAATTTGATTAGAATATTAAATTCATTGTTCAAATGATTTTGAATTGATATAACTGCAGGCTAAACAAAATATCTGTATAGTTCGCGTGGCGTTCCTCATTTGTTCCGGGAATCCAGCGAAAGGTGACGTAGCTAACAACTCCTGTCATCAACTTAGTGAAAATGGCCGAAAACGGACCCAGTAAAGTCGATATCGAAGCGATTTTTAAGCGACTTCGCTCTCTTCCAGCCAATAAAGTAAGTATTTCAACGGTTTAAAACCCTACAGAACGTTACAATTGATCAGTATGCAGTTTTTTAAATAAGCGGTCCAATACGGGCAAACGTAATCGTCGAAAAACGTTTTGACAACTGTTAGTTTGGTTAAACATTCCCGGTATGCTAAACGTAAATAATATGTTATTTAGACCTGCTTTGATTGCGGAGCCAAGAATCCCACATGGTCCAGTGTCACCTATGGCGTTTTCATCTGCATCGACTGCTCCGCCGTGCACCGTTCGCTGGGCGTCCACATCACGTTCGTCAGGTCGACTCAGCTGGATACCGCCTGGACGTGGCCGCAGCTTCGTAACATGCAGCTCGGAGGAAATGCCAACGCGGTAAAACCTGAGTTTAATCGTCCCGTCACGTCGCTCCACAATGGTTTATTTTCTTTACAGCACACGTTTTTCCACCAACACAACTGCACGTCCTCCGACTCGCAGCAGAAGTACAAGTCTAGAGCCGCCCAGCTGTACCGGGAGAAGTTAGCCAACATGTCGTCGCAGGCTATGAGGCTTTACGGCAGCCAGGTGCACATAGAAACGAGCCACTCAAGCGAACAGGCTGCTCCCGAAAAGAAGGAGGTCGACTTTTTCACCGAAGCCGAAATGTCTGCCATGGAGAAGATGAGTTACGAACCTGTCGCCCAGGTGACGACCACCGCTGCGGTCAAACAGCATCAAGAACCAGGCAACGGTCCCAGTGCCGATGCTCTCATTAGCGGGGGAGAAGGGGCCAAACCCGCGGGCAAATCGATAATCACGCAGCGGAAAACAGTGGCCAAGAAGCCTGGGGTAAATATTAACAGTACCAGATACTTAAAGTCAATAACCGCCATAACGTGTAATTAACATTAGTACTAATTATAAAGCATTACAGCAATACCGTAAATAAAGATGGCCTTCTTTTGAAAAAAAAAATAGCTTGGCGCCAAGAAAGGACTTGGAGCCATGAAGATTCAAACCAACTTCGAGGACATTGAGCGGGAAGCGCAGATGGCCGACCAGCTCCGTACAAAAGCCGCGGAACCTCAAGCCAAGCCGCAGGAACCCGATGAGCAGCAGGTTATTACCCTCGATTCGTTTTGAAATTAAAATATGTTGCGTATTAGTAATTAACGTGAATATAATTCGTAATCCATGTAATATCAGCTATAAATATGAAAATTTAAAATACAGATTTGTGTATTGAGGTAAGGAAGATTGAAAATAGTGGATAAACGATGCTTGTTTGTCTGAAGATGGCCTCGTTACGCCTTGCCTATCAAGACTTAAGCGTCGAGACGAAGAAGCAAGCCGAGAGGCTGCAGAAAGTGGACCCCAATAAAGCCCAGCAAATGGAACGACTTGGAATGGGAATTCTCAATGCTTCGAGTAGCGCCAGGTATCCTGCCTTGTCTAAATCAGATATTTGAATGTTTTCCATTGACATTTCATTTTAGTTATTATAAATTCGTATGCAATGTCGATTTGTCGTCTTATTTCCCCTTTGATAATTTCCCCCCAGGAATGTGAGCCATTCTGCCTTGAGCGATATGCCAGTCATTCAACAGGATTCCAGCGCCGTCAGCTCGTCATCGGTTCTGGCCTCTTTGGATCGCAAGAAATCGCCGTTCACGGACGAGTACAGCAATCAGTCGTCGTCCGTTTTCAACAAGTATTTCGTGTTCAGTTATCATATCCGCCCTGACATTTTATGACAAATCACCTGGAATTCAGCTTTTAATATTTCGGACTTGACTGAGTTTTTTTTTTAAATATGAAGTATGGAATTTACTTAAGTTAAAATTGTACGGATTTGTTGTTGTTTTCTCATTTAAGCGATTGAAGAGAACGAGATTATTGAAGTTAATTGTAATTCGATTCAATGAATGTCTTGTTTTGCCGCGTTTCAGGGGATCTGGCATCGACGACCTGTTCAGCAAGCCGAAGTCTTCGCACGACGACCGCTGGGACATGCTGGAGGAGCTCTCGCAGCCCTCGTCGATTTCAGCAGCGCCGACCAAATCCAGCGGCTCGTATTATGCAGGCTCCGCTTCGACTCCTGGCGCTAGATCCTCGGCGTCGAGCTCGAGTCAGTCTGCGCAGGGAGCCAATTCTTTCGATGCTCAGAAGAAGTTTGGCAACGCCAAAGCTATTTCGTCGGATCAGTTTTTCCATGACTCCGGATCTGCGGATGTAAATTTTAATTATTTATTTTATTAAATTTTTACATTTGAAAGCGAGTCGAATGAATGAATGAGTGATTCCACTGTTTTATTTTATATTCTAAATTAATTAAGCAATTCATTAGAATTTATCCAATTAAATTTAAATGTCAAAGGTTTATTTAATATTGTAGTTGTAATAATAGTAACCTTGGTTTAGAATTACTTAAATTGATTTACATTAAATTAAATATTTAATTTTAAAATTGTGTGATCCGTTAATGAAATTAAGGAAAATATACCTTTTTATTTTCCAGTATGAACGCCGCACGAATCTGTCGCGTTTCGAAGGCTCGTCATCCATTTCATCGGCCGATTACTTCGGTACGGGCGGCGGCGGCGTCAGCGGCAGCAGCAGAGGTCCCTCGTCGGGTGCCGGACCGGCGGCGTACAACTTGCAGGTTTGCCTTTAATCGTTTCCAGCGCTTCCAGATTGACTCGAGTCATTATTTAACTAATACAATCACGTAATAATTTAATGTTAGTTAATCATTTACAATATTTACTTAAAACACCGATTTTACAATTGGATAAGATAGATATGAAAATTGTGAAGTAACATCTTTATTGTACTGTGAACAAACAGGCGCCGGACTTTGATGAGGTGAAAGAGAGCGTCCGTCAGGGTGTTACCAAAGTTGCCAGTCGCCTCTCCAACATGGCCAACAATCTAGCCAGCAGCATCCAGGTATGATTCGTATTTACCTAATCTCTAATCGCATTCAGTTCATTAATTACAACGTAATCTCCTAAAGCTAATTAGTAATGTAATTTTTTTTAAAAATTCATTGCAGGAGCGTTACGGCTACTAGATACAAATTTAGGGAAAACACGAATCCATCGCGGGGAAACTTGTGTTTTATGTGTTTTGTTTAAGGGGAAGAAGAATGGCTGGTTTAGCCTTTCAAGAAAAAAGAGGTGGGGAAAAAAATCATAAATATCGAAAGTTCCACGTCATGTTAAAAACAGATTTAATAAAAAAAATATTTGCTTGTTTTTAATGTGCAATTTGTGCAACCTTAAATTGTATGAAGAGAGAGAGAGAAAGAGAAAATAAATAAATACACGATACCAATCTTTGAATCGCAGTTTGCTCTTTTACTCGTTTCTTTCTTTTCTCTGACGGGAGGGAAGAAAGGCAACCAGCAAGAAAGCCGCTTGCGGGACAACCTTGAATCGTAAGGAGGGAAATTGTTTTGGCTAATTTCCCAGGTACCGCCATATGAAGAAGTTCCGGCTTTTCTATTTCAACCGACGAATTCTAAGGAGGCGATCCACTTGCAGCTGAAAAGACGAGAAAGTCTAACCTTGTGGGAAATTTTCAGCAATTTTTCCCCTCCCATCAGACCGTCTTATTGGCAAATTTTTTGGACAATAACAAGAGAAATTGTCTCGTGTGCCGATATTTCTTCTCTCTTTTCCTTAAAAAATAAAAATATGGTCTTATTATTTGATTTTATTCGATATTAGTGATTCTATGGGAGGAATGAGAAGTCAGTGCCCTGTAGAATTGTTTGGTGAAGCAGGTTTCCACTGTTACTTTGATGGATACGAGGCACGAGAAATTTTTCATCTTCTCGGATTTGTGCCTGCTGGGAATAATGACCTTCCATCTCTTCTTTTTTCAAGTTTGTGATGATGTCACTCTCGAAATGCCCGTAAGAATAATAAGATCAAAACAAAGCGGGAAAAATAAAATAGAATTTGTTTTTTTTTCAAAAAAAGAGAGAAAAATGGGGAGGTGCCCTGTATAGCCTAAATATGGGCATAGATCGTGTGGTTCGCCCTTTTTTACAACCTGGTACCTCGAGTCAAGGGTATTATTATTTTGCTCGTTGCTTTTTGGAAAGTGAAACCAATTTTCGTGAAATTGTCGAGAGAAATGCACTGGCATGATGTTCGCCCCGTGCGTATCAATGTGTCTGTGAGAGAGTTGCAGAGAAATCGATATGCAAAACACCGGAGATGTTCTAGAAATCGGTGTGCGTGAAAATTCCTGCCCGGTTTACTCATCGTCTTGGGTGGATGGGTTGCCAGACGGAGGGGGAAGAAGGGTGGGGGGGTTCTTCTGTCGTTGAGGGTATTTAAGGGCCTGCCAGGTTACACTCCTTGTGTCAGTCCGTGCTCGAAGATCACCTCCAGCGTACCTTTAGTATTGCAGGATTACTGAACAGTTGAACAAACCTATAAAAGGTAGTCTAAAGTAGATTGTGTATCTCATGACTCGGATAGGTTACAAGTTATCTTACTGGCAAATAGATTCGAATGATACGTTGTTGTAATACCCTGGCTCGGTTTTTACCCTGAGGCTATGAACTTGTAAGCTGTATGATAAATTTAATAGTCTGCAGGAAAGCTTGATTTAAGCCTTATTCCCTGCAGTGTGATTTCTAAAAATATTATTTGGTTTCTAGATGGGACAAGCTCGTCTCCATCTTTTGGTAGCGGTTCTTTGTTGGTCCAAGTGTTGGTGTCGCGAGACAAGGGATTTGTATAACGAACCGGCACTGAGCGCTTCCAGTTACGCTTCGTTAGGTATCGAACCTTCTGGCTTCGTACCAGGTATGATGAATAGCAAGTACAATAACAGCACAAGGTCGTAATACCAAAATTCTCACTTGGATTCAGACAACACCCAAGGTCAAGTGAGAAACGCCCAGGGATCAAGCGAGCAACCGCGTAAAGTGATTGTCATCGGTTGCAGCGGCGATGGATGTTCGTCACCGGACTTTGCACCACAGCCCGCAGTTAAGCAATCGTACAGTGGCGGTAATACGAACGTACTGCGAGGACAGGAGACTCCGCCTCAGCGAGCAGATTTTGGTACCGCCTACGGGGGTTCGACCCCTTACAATAACGCGGTGAAAACGGCCCTGGTGTCTACTTATGGGACGGCAGGAAGCGCCTACAATGGACCGGCTAAGCAGGCTAGTCCGTCGTACAGTAGCCCCGCAAATGCGGCTCCATCACCCTCGTACGGATCAGCCCAATTCGACTTTTCCAGAGCCCAAGAGGCATCACCGTCGTATGGCAGCTCTGCTAAGCAAACTAGCCTTCCTGCTTCTTATGGCAGCCAGGGTAAAGTTTCAGCTCCTTCGGCTCCCTCGTCGAACTCGTACAGTAGCTCCGTGAATGCTGCATCGTCTGCTCCTGCTACTTGGTCTCAGGCTCCGTCATATGGCGGGTCTAGTAAACAAGCTAGTGCCCCTGCATCATCGTACAGTGTACCTTCTTCATATTCTTCAGCGAAAGCAGCACCCGTTTCGTCTTACAGCCAACCTGCCAAACAAGCTGAACCTGTGGTTTCGTACGGTACCCAGGCGAAAGTCTCGGCCCCGTCGGCTCCCTCGCCAAGCTCCTACGGTAACACTGCGAAACTTGTGTCGTCTGCTCCCTCCACCTGGTCTCAGGGCACGGCTCCGTCGTATGGCGGGTCGAGTAAGCAAGCTAGCGCCCCTGTTTCATCTTACAATCAACCTGCTAAACAAACTGAACCCGTCGTTTCGTACGGTAGCCAGGTCAAGGTTGCAGCTCCTTCGGTTCCCTCGACGAATCCCTACCAACCACCTGCCCCGTCGTACCCTGCTAACCGTAATCCTGCTCCTCCGTCACTTGAACTGAACTATTTGCCTCCACTAAGCCCTGCTACAGCAGCGCCGTCTTACGGAGCACCAGCGACAACAACAAGTACTACAACCGCGAGAGCCCCGAGTTCGCCGCGAACAACAGCTGCGCCTCCACCGGCAGCCGCGTATTACGGGATCCCAGCTCCGTTAGCACTACCTCCGCAGGCTTCGAACCAAGTGACGACGACAGTAAAACCACCTACAAGTGCTCCTGCAGTAAGGTAATGGTCGCAAACGCAATATGGCTTTTCGTTCGATCAGTAGATGACAGATAATGTACAAAGAACAAATGTAGAACTTCGATCGAAACTAAGCCGCCATCTTGTTCCTCAACTCCGTATCACGGAAAACGACTTACCTGTCCATTTGACGAAGTAGATAGGTTCACAGATAGAGACATGAATAGATAAGTGGATAGTTAGATAGACAGATAGATATATAGATAGTTGTAAAAAAGTTATGCATGGCAGGTTGTATTAAAGCACCTACCGTTCATGAGCTGAAAATTTGTTGCACAGTTGTAAACTGCACGCTAAAGAACTGCTTTGATTAATGTCTCAAGGACAGTAGTTGCCAAGTACGGATATATTATGAATCATCGCTAGGTGACTCGACAATCCGGACAAATGTACTTCGTTTTTCTCGTGCTTGTACTAAGCTGCTGGTCTGATTCTTCCGCGTGCTCGATCACGTGCCAGTTTAATATCTGTTTTAAAGACCGCACTAGCTTGATACTTTTCCATAATGATGGCATCTTTCCATTATTCCTTACTGAATATAATCTTATTTCATACAATAACAGTTCGGCTCTGCCCCATCCACCTCCCCGTAATCCCGTGATAGCAGATGAGCAGACCGCTTCAGCTCTCCCTTACCCCGGTTGCGCTGCTGCGTTGAAATGCGTGTCGGAGGAATACTGTGATATGCTCGGTGTCATGGTCAATAAAGCGGTCGTGCTGAGTCCCATCGAGAAGCAGTTCCGAGTTCCTCTTATGGTAACCTGTTCTTCTGCAAAACTTTGTGGCCATCTGGTGGTGGAGTGTCGCAGTTGATCTTGTCGCCGTTGATGATGAGTAACAAACTTTCTGTACTTGTTTCTGCTGCAGTCGTGTTTCAACCCCGACACACGCAGCATAGGATACTGTTGCAGGGATCCTTTATACAACGATCCATGGCCGGCGGGTATGCCGATGCCCAACATGGCCCCGGCCCCGGCTCCTCTTCCTCCAGCTCCAGTAGTGTCAGTAACAACTCCATACCAGCCACCTGTTACAACTCCTCCTCCTCCTCGTGATGAGTGCGGAGTTTCCAGATCTGCTGGCCAACGTTCAGGCAGTGGAGATACAACTTTGGGAGAGTTCTCATGGCACGCTTTGCTAGCAGCCGACAATGGAACTTCTCTCTGCAGTGCTGTTTTCGTAGGTGAGAGTTACGCTGTAACTGCTGCTCATTGCGTTAAAGGGTACGTTTTCAGATGCAATACTGCTCTCTAGCTGACACAGAACCACTTAACGTTTATTTGTTCGGAACTAGGATGGACCCTACACATTTGCGGCTGCGGTTGGGCGAACACAAGATCAGCTCCGATAGTACCACTCCGTATCGTGAAGCTGAAGTAGTCGCTGCTGTCACGCATCCGGAATTCGAGGAAGGTACTCTTTTCAACGACATTGCGCTACTGCTAATCAGCCATCCCGTTGAACGCGATCAGCGCATTGGAAAAGTTTGCCTTCCTCTTGCAAGCAGCAACCAGCGGACCAGCAGCTGCGTAGCAACGGGATGGGGTCGTCAAGTTCTTTACGGTATCTGATTCCTTTGATTATACATTATTTAACTCTATAACAGAGAACTGAGAATGATTCTCTGATCTTAGAGTCACACTTCATTGCGGTGTTTTCAACGACTGGTTAAAGTTATCAAGATTGTAAATTGCAGGTCAAGCTAGCGGAGTGCTAAACAAAGCTGCGGTACCAGTTCTATCCAAGGAGGAATGCGAGAATTCCCTACAAAAAAGTCGCTTGGGGAGATACTTCAAACTACACCCGAGTTTTACGTGCGCTGCTAGCGGCGGCGACTTGAATACCTGCAAGGTATGACCAGTCTTGTGGATAATCGCAGTGATCATTCACGTGCTAAACCGCTGTTGTTGTTTTTTGTAATGAATGCTAATGCCATATGATATCGCCATAGATTGATGATGGATCACCGCTGGTGTGTCAAAGACCGGACGGTCGCTACGTGCTAACGGGCATCTCGAGCTGGTCAGCGGCTCGTTGCGATAGTCAGGTGCCCATGGTGTTCACCGACGTGACCAACTTCACCGATTGGCTCGTCAATGAAATGAATCGGTCCGAAAGCGAGCTTGTCAATAGCTCCAATGTGGCCTTCCAAAGGGACGAGGAATTCAAGGCGCAGTTCGGTTCGGGGGCCGCTTATGGACGCTAACTTTCATAACTGAAATAAATAATAAGTTTTTATATCGTAACTCAAAAACTTAATACACGTTTCTCGTATCTTTCTATAACCCGCTATGTGCGTCTTTCAAGTCATTGCATTGTACAAATTAACAAGTAGATTAAAAGTCAGTAATTAAAGTTAACTAAAAATAACAGGTCTAGCACAGCAATATACAAAACTTGGAAATTCGTGGTTATCTTAACTGTTAAATGAATCACAGTGAACCTTAATTTATATCAGTTTAAATTTAGTAGTTCAAATCTAATTACGTACCTATACTAAAAGCGTGAATGACAACTTACCAGTGATGTAAAGTAACAATTTCAAATCTCCCGCTCTTCACTGATTAACGGCCCCTCAACCGGTGTTGACTAGCGCAAACTTGCGGACAACGGCTGAACTAAATTTGAATATTTGTTGTAGTCCTGGTCCATGTCTCAGTTGCAAATGGCAACTGCCCGACTTTTCACCATTCCTTCACTTTTGTGAAAGTCAGATTCAGTACTTCGTTAAGATTGTAAGCTTTCCTGATAAATCTGTTTAACGACTTTATTTTGGATAGTTCACTCGTACTGTAATATTTAACCCGTGTTACAAAAGTAATTCAACGTTAAAGACCGTTCCCATTCTTTACGGAAATAAAGTTTATGGTCCTGGTCACATGTTTTGCTTTGATAAATGATAATGTTAGGTCACGTACATCAAGAACCAAGGGGTTAAACAGTGTTCACTAAATCCTGAATTGTCTATTGCATTCTGATAGGACTGCGGGGAAATCACCAAACCCTAGAATGACATCTGTCCCCGCCGTCATCACCGAAGTCTTGCACGAATTGAGAGTCGACCTGCAAGAAGTACTTTGGTTTATTGCTCAACAGCTCAGACTGGACGGGGTCACTTTGCATGTGGGAAACGAGGTATTTGTGCACAACTGGCTATTACATACTCATTATGCGTGGTGTAAATAACCTTTTGTCCTTAGGTTGTGCAGCTGTTAGCCAAAAAACACGGACGTTACAGAAGTACCGTCCGTTACGTGGCTTCATTGATTCCCACGAAACCAGTTCAGCGAGTGTACTTCGGCATTGTCTCGAAGGAAGATGACTCGAAGAGCGACGTGGGGACCGCTTCACCCATCGACAGCGGTCTTGCCATTATTCCCGAGATGGACCGCAGAATTAAAGTTGAACGGTGGAAGTGAGTATTTGCTATTCAATAAAATTTTGAAGTACTGATGACTTAATGCATGTTAATAGGATGTCGTCCCCGAAAGCTAAAACGAACGGAGTGATGTCAACGCGCACGGACTTGGGGATCGCAGAAGACGAGGGCTGGAACGAGGACGGGGAGCAGTCGTCAATACGGTCTGCAAGTCCCATCAGCTTCTGCGGGGACTCGGTGTTCAGCTCGCAGAGCACGGTTGACACGATGGCCATGAACAAGATCAGTGCCCTGGAGGACGAACTGGCTCGGCTGAGGGACCAAATCGCCAAAATTGTCACAAGTCAAGCAAGTATGCTATTTAAAAAATTTAAAAATATACAAGATTATGATAAAATAAGATTTAAAAATTAACATTTATTTGTATAAGGGTATTAAACATAACAATAAATAATATTAAAATAAATACATATGTATATTTCAAATGGAGAACTTGCTATATCTAACTTTACTGTGTTTTTCTTAAAGTTGCAGCACCAGTCCCTGCTCCACCACCTCCCCCGCCTCCTCCGATGCAGGGACCGCCTCCGCCGCCCCCTCCGCCACCTCCTTCGATGCCAGGACCGCCTCCGCCGCCTCCTCCGCCAACTGCATCCACAGTACAAGAGTTGCCCGGTCGCAAGCTCTCGTTGGCCGAGTCCCTGCAGAGCAAAACTCTAAAATCGGGCCCTGCACCAGAGGATGGCAAAACCCTATCCAGGACCACGTCGGTACCGTCGATGACCGATGTTCTCAAGGACATGGGGAAAGTCAAATTGAAGAAAGTGGACAGGTAATTTCACCGTTTCGCGTTTTACAACGAGGCGTTTATACAAATTCAATACATTGTTAGCTCACATGTTGAGATGGCCTACTAGGATCTGAAGAGAGTAAGTTGTGTTGTGTTGTTGGTGTTGTGTTGTTAATTAATTTTCCTGAAATGTGTTTCTTCAACTTATTTTTACGTAATTTTTTCATTTATAGTGCAATCAAATTAAGTTAATCAATTTAACATTTTTATCTTTTTTTAAATTTAAGCATGGTGTCGTCTCAATAGTGGATTTTTTTGGGTTGGACATGAAGCTTTGCTCGATTTGGCCATTTTGGCCAGTTTTGAATGATAAATTGTCATTTATGGTTCAGTTATGATTTTAAATTAATTATTTTACTTTAACGTGCTATATTCTGTAAATGTATTATTTTAGCTTGGATATTTACAAGTAAATTTATTAGTTATTTTAAATTATTAAGTTCTGCTTGATTTGTGTCATTCTGACCAGTTTTGATAATGTTGAGTTTTTTCAAGGGATTCGGACGTTAATCTGTACTAATCTGTCAAGGTCACCGAACGGCACTCCCGCACGCAGTCGCAATGACGTCAATACCGACGACCCTGCAGCGCTGATTGCGCTCGCCCTGCGCAAGCGGTTCGCCCAGATGAACCAGGTGTGCGAATCGCCCGACCACGAGCACGAGGATCGCGCCAACGAGGACCGCGATTCTTTTTCCGAACCCTGTGAAATCACCGTAACGCCGCGCTCTGTAAATACCGCCAAAGCAGCCAGCCCCCGTAAAATGTTTTTCAAAAACCGCACAGAAATCAACAGCCCCGCTGAAAAGGAGAATAATATCAGCAGCGGGGAATTGCCGGTGAATAAATCGAATAGCTAATTAATTAACCCAAATCACTGCTAATTTAATTAGCGGTAATTAGTTATAAAGATTTCGTAGGAAATTATATCAACGAGTCAAATAACGAACTTGCAATTAACTTGAACCTCTCCTAACTACCCAACAACCCGAATTTTTTTTAAAGAAATCGTATAACCAATAAGTAATTCTAGTAAATTTTACACTATATTATCAATAGTGAGGAAAGAACTAATTAACGCACCAAAGAGTTTATCTTGGTGTTTGTTAATCGACAGCGGCGATCTAGTTTTTGACTGTATATTTTTCTTCCTTTTCAGTTTGGACAGCATCTTCTCCGCAAGACGGGCCGCTTGTCAGACAAGAAACAGCAAGAATCCCGTTGAAAGCTGACGATATTCACATGGGTTGCAGTCGGAACGGAAGGAGAGGGAGATACAGAAAGCAGCAGAGTCGCTTAAATTTCGGAACCAGCCCCCCCCAGGAATCTCTCTTTAACTATACAACATTCTTCTTCCCATTCCAAATTATTATTTTTACATATCAACATTTAACTTTTCCGCGTGTGGTTTTTTTCCCCTTAAAATTTTTTTTCTTAACTCGTCGAAAAGGTGTTTGCGTCGTGGGGCACTAGTCCTTTAACTTTGCTTAGAAACGTGAATTAATAATTTCCTTTGCATCTGTAAGACAGTTTTCCAGTGTTTTCTCCCCCCTTCCTTTTTTCCACTGCATTATTTTTTTATCTCCCTCTTTTGTAAACATAACACGGTAGAGTTTTTAAAGTAAAAATTTCCAAAAAATGACATTTGGTGAATTTAGTTTATAAAGTAGCGCTTGTCAGGGCGGTTGCCGGCGTGTGGTTCTTGTTTCTCCCCGTCGTACAGCAGTTGTTGAGAGAACAACAGAGGAAGCTGAGCGTTTCGCGAATAGCCAGTCCGATCTGGCGACTGTACCGCGGGTAGACGATGGTGTGAACCCAGTGGTGCGTGATGGCCAGATGAACTGAAGCGTCCTGCAGCATCCGGTACTGGCGATTGACGACCACCACCGGCGGTAAGTTGCCTGAGAAGGCGCTAGCCGTCCGATGTACCGACCAAATGGAGAAGATGTGCCCGGGCATCCAGCAGCAGACGAAGAGGACGACAACCAGAACCATGGCCCGGATAGCGCGCAGTTTAGCTCGCTGGATGCCATTGGAACCGAGACCGGCCGCACTGCGCTGGATATCGCGCAGCAGTCGAGCTACCAGCTTGGCGTAGATGATGCTGATGACACACAGCGGTAGAACGTAGATCAGTATCAAGGTACTGACACCAAAGATGAGGGATCGGTAGATAACCGATTGGTTCTCAGGGTAGCAGAGGCGCAGCAAGAGGGTACAGTTTTCAGCGAAGCTCAGCGATGTGTTACCGGCAGCTTGGTAGGCCTCATGACAGGCGCTCGCCTCGTAAATGACCGGGACATCTTTGGCCTTTGTCACCCAGACGTACAGGGCGGCGTAGATGGAAGACGCTACCCAGCAGGAAGGTATCGCCCAGCGCGATGATCTGTTACTTCCACTGTGAATGGTTGACGTAGACAAGGAGCGCCAGCGTTCGACAGCAATGGCTAGCAGACAAAGTATACTGTTGGATGCCGCCGCGTAAAAAACTATGGCCTTGAGCTTCTGTGTATCGCACGGCGAAAGCCAAGTCCCTTTATAAGTGTACGGTCTGGAAAAAGAAAGACATAAACAGTAAATTGTGTAGTGGGAATCGTTCTGGCGAAGACCGGACTTTAATTAGACCCAACTTTATACCAAAATTTAATTTCATTAAACTCCAGTAAAATTGAAATTCACATTAAGTTTTTGTAAGCTGTCCTCCCAAGGTTGAACTCGTGCTGAAACTTTCAGAATGTGGAACGCTGGCTTCATATTTGCCCCAAGGCGAAATGAAGGTCCAACTGGGTCGGTCCAAAGATGCTAATCCGGACCAATTTTCTAAGATATATATTCCATGCTAATGAGAAGTTACAGCAATGACGTCACTGAGCTAACTAAAGTGGAAAACGTCTTGGCGATTCTTTAACGCCACCACTAACGAATTTTTCCTTTAACCTTAACGTGTAATTTAGTGCACGACAATCTGCGCTCGCGTATTCTATGTTACTGCAGATTCTTACTTAAAAAGTTAGCATAAAGTACGGACCATGCTATAACTGATTGGTTGTTATGGATACATTCATCAAATGTGAATTGAATCAACTGCTCATACTAGGCAATTATGTTTTACTGTCTTAGGCAGGTATTTGCCAGTCTATGACACTTGAAGGATTGTTATATAACTATGTAAGAGGGTTATAAGGCTTCTTAAATTGGTACTTTCTGATTCTGCGCCACTATCAAAGCATCTTGGTAACAGACTGTAAGATCCCGTAAATCGTTTAATGGGTTCCGAGTCCATTTTAAGACTTTTCCTCTGTGGCGACAGTTGTATAAATAGAATGGCGTAAACAGTTGACGTTCACTGAGGGGACTCTATTAGGCAAGCCGTTTGGTAAACAAATCCTTAAGCCTCCAGGGAAAGGTTTACCCGATTTGCTTATCGACTTTATCCTATGTGGCTTGCTTGTTGCTCTATCTTCCAGGGAAGCAAAGACCCTGAAATAATGGAGCTCGTTAGACGTACTGGATTGCAAGCATTCTAAAAGTCGGGAGTCGTCAACATCGTTTTCTTGCAATTTCGTGCTTTAGAACGAAAAATCCGCTTGATTGGATCTTGTCTACCGTTTGGTCAACTAGATAACTGAAACGTTAAGGTTTAAGTAGTATATTTATAGAATCACCAATACGGAAAACTACACAAAACGTAGAAATATAATGTGTAAGACAAAGTATAGATAAAAGAATCAATAGGAATAA
>JAIQCU010000255.1:0-87975 GCA_022114935.1 Leptestheria dahalacensis | reverse complement strand
ACCTTATTTCTTAACTGTGGCCATACTAACACTACCAGTAGCGGTAACCAATATTGTTTGATACTTGATTTCGATATAATCGATTAATTATATTAATATTTTTTATATACCGATATCGATTTCCTAATTGATGCGATATTGATACGATATATCAAGGTCTGAAAGCATCGCTGTGTCGGACAATCTTGTTGAAAAAAGCCAATATTGATATTGACGATATGATATATCGATAAGGTTTTTTTTTAAATATAGATGTGATATATATTGGCCGGTAACCATAAGTAGTTGGTAATTAGATTATAGTAACTTACATTAATTAAGATCTATTTTAATTATAGTATCATGAGGTAAGAGATTAAGAATATTGTTTTTTTTTAAGGTATGGGTGTTGGCGCGGACGCTGGCTTAGAGAAACTGGGCATATTTGTCAAGACCATAACTGAATCGGGTGCTGCTGCCATTGATGGTCGTATTCAGGTAATTAATCATCAACTTCGAAAATTAGGATTTCTCTTTTAGTAATCAGAAATTTTTATTAAACAAAATGTTATTAAAATTTAAATTAATTTAAATTTAGAAGGACACGAAATTGGTTATGAACTCATCCATTTAAATTAACAACGCAGGTCAATGACCAGATCATCGAGGTCGACGGTCAATCTTTAGTCGGTGTCACGCAAGCTTACGCTGCGTCTGTCCTACGCAACACGTCAGGCTTCGTCAAGTTCCTCATTGGTCGCNAAAAATTTTGTTTCTTCCAGTTTCAGGAAAAAGGGGGGCACAACCGGTTTTCGTTTTGTACATATCACGCGTTCAATTTATCTTCTTGTGCACAGTGAACTTTTGTTTTCTAATGTTACACCCCTTTAAAAAAGACACTTTGTGTGGTGCTATTTGCAGGCCCAGGCGCGCTGTGGTAAAGCGGAAGCTGAGGTTTTCAGTCTGAAGAATAGGGTAAGGTGGACATGGCCCACATTGTGGCATTGCTGTTGTGTTTATTGAAACCCTGAAAACGAGAAACTTGTATTTCTTAAATCACTGCCGGCCAAATTGCTTTTTGATTCCAACCGCTTAACTTGCAATTAAAAACCGGGTATCATTGACTCTACCCGAGTGCATGAATGCATGCCAGCGGCAACACTCTTAACATGGCTTGGGGCACTGCACGCGTTAATAGCGGTTTATGGCCTCACTTGTCGCCTCGATAGCTTCAGGTACAGCTGGTGTATTTGTAATTTTTTGTTCTCCATAATTTGTAGCTGGCTGAGCTGGAGACGAGTTTCAAGGAGAAGAGCAGCCAGGAAAACCCGCCAGAGTACCACGCTGCCCTTCATAACGTGCGACAGGAGGTCACCGCATACCAGGCCGTGCTTACTCAGACACAGGTAGCTTCGCTTGTAACCAATCTTACATCGTACCTGAACTACTTACATATTTATAAGCTAGGATATTTCAGTATTTTATAACCAGGATTTAATTATTATATCATATAATATAATAAATTAAAAGAATAGAAATATAGTAATGTAAATAAATATTAAAAATATATATGAAAATAATAATATTAAAAAATAAAAAATGGGAAAAGAAATAATTCATAAAAATATATATTAATTAAACATAATTAGATAACTTATATAAAATTTAACAAGCCTTATGACAATATTAATATTTAATCAAATAATAAATGTTAACATAAATGTTAGATATTCAGGTCTTACTAAAGGTTTTATGTTGTACTTGCAGAACCAATGCAGTCTTCTGGAGGACAAGTACAACAAGGCCAAGCGCCTGATCCGGGGACTGCAGGAGAGAGAACGCGAGGTGCTGCTGAAGGTCCGCGATCGAGAAGCCGGTTTCCACACGCTGCTGCAGGCCTTAAACAGACGCATGCAGCTGTTGGAGCATCACTTAGTGGAAGCCCAGAAAGTTGCCGGAATACCGATTGTTATTCCGCCTCCGCCACCGCTTCCGCCGAATCTGGGCCAGCTGCAGCTTTCACCTTCGCCTGTAGCTGATATTGATGTTTCTGATGCCGAGACGACTGATTCTGCTAGCTTGGCGAATAACAGAGATGACACGTATGCTAAGGAAGACCTCGATAAGGTAATTCTAATCGTCTTCGGGTAAACTGCGTGTAAAACTCATGCAATACTTTTTTTAACCAATGACAGATTATTCCACCACATGAGCCTTTGAACAGCGCTGCTGCGCGCGCCCGTGCAGACTTGGCTTCGCGGGGTAACCTGAGCCTGCGACAGTCTCCATCACAAGGACACTTGCGGAAGATAGGCGACCTGAACTCAATGTCGTCCAACTCGTCCCTGGAGCATAGCATTGAAGAAGCACTCGTCGATTCGCCGGAATTTAGCGTCCAGAGTCAGAACTTCCAGCACCAGGAGAACTACTTCTCATCCAGGTACAAATTGGTCACTTTCTGTTGTCATATTCGCCAATGCTGATGATCCGTTTGTGTGCAGGACTGCTCAGTTTATTGAGAGTTCAGAAGTGAGCCGGATGCAGAACAGTTCCCATACTGTGCAGCCGCAGCAGCAGCAGTTCTTTTACGAGACTGCCGAAGTTCGTCGCACCAAGGAATCGTTGAAAGACCCGCCTCCTTATCACAGCCACCATCATTTCACTCACTTCTCCAACGTGACGGAGAACACCATGATGGAGCAGCATCAGCAGCGACGCCTCCCGCAGCCGCCCATGGTTCAGCAGCACCTCAACGAGCAGCTGAAGCAAATGCTGGCTGAGCGCGAGCAAAGGCGACAAGTGCAAGCCGAGTCTTCCATTCAGCGACAAGTTCAGACGGAAGCCAGTCTTGGCCAGGAGATGGTAACGGCTCCAATACAGCGCCTGCAGCCTTCGACATCGTCCAACCGGAGCATAGCTGATACCCACATAGCCTTGAACCAGTCGCAGGCTCGCCTGGAGGAGTTTTCCAGTCTGGCGGTGACCAACCAGATGCGCAGCTCGATGCGATCGTCGCAGCAGTCGGTCATGAGCAGTAACACGAGCTCCGGGATGACAGAGTCCATGACGTCGTCAGCGATCTCGATCTCCTCGTCAAGCTCCATGACCTTCCAAAATGCCAATCCCTATGACTGGTCCGTCGATCAAGTGGTTTCGTGGCTTCGGACCAATGGCTTCGAGTCGCTGGTGGTAATTGACGCATTTGCGTTATCCGAAAAACATTAGTCAGTTTCTTTAAAACACTTGTTGCATTGATGTGAATTCCCTTGTTTAAGAAAAAATGTTTATTATCACTTAGCTATAACTTATGTTATCTTAATTACATTTAGATTTTAAACTTATTGTTTGCAGCACTAGAAGACAATATAGTTAAATACGCGCTGAAATGAATAAATAAGTCGGAAATTCTGAAATTTAGTATAGTTGGTAAAATATTATAAAAGTTAATCTAATCGTGGTTTATGATAACCTTGTGTACTGAAGAATTTTATTAAAAAAACAGGCGTCATTCGTGACGAACGGGATACGAGGTGACGAGCTGCTTCAGATGGAATCAGCGAGACTGAAGACCCTGGTACCACAAGCGACAGACCGAGGCCGTTTGAAGCAGAAGCTGAAGGATATGAAAACTGCCGCCGATAAGGAGAAGCGTCAAAAGGAGCGCGAGAAGAAGGAGAAGGAGAAACTTCAGAAGAAGGCTGAAAAACTGGCCGAAAAAGCCATTAAGAAGAAATAAGCTACGGAGGAAGAAAACAAAACAATAACAGCAACATCATAATCCATTCCATAATGACCTAGAGTTATAGCGTAATGATTTTTTTAAATCTTCATTTACATCAGGCGTAGTAGTATTCGCTTTTTTTTACGGCATCCATTTCTCCCGAAAATACTGCGTATCAAACTTAATATGATGATGATTATTACTTCTTGTGAATTTACTGCCTCTAAATTATGTATAACCTTTAATAGCGTGAATCGTTGCAGTAGTTCAATCTCGTGGAAGTCTCTTTTTTTTCGTCACCTTAGCTGACCAAGTGCAATTTACCCCCTGTCCGCCATTACTCTCTCGACCCGTTTGTACTGCTATTTTTCCTGCTTTCAAGTTTGAAAAGCTATATGCCCTGAAAATAGCAACACCCGTTGTTGAGCAGCTTCTTCCTCTCCCCTCCCGTTAAATACAGGAACGAGTAGCAGCTTTTCTGGGACCTTGTCCAGCTGGGTTAGGTCTGTTGAAGTGATGTAAACTGTAAAAGCGAACCTAAAAGCTTGTATTATGAAAGAAAAATGAACAAATAACGAGATAGCGTTTCTGCAGTTTATATGAAATAAAAATCGCCATTTTGTTTAATTGTTGTGTCCGTCTTAAATGAGCAGTTTTACCTAAGCCTTTTACTCTTGTGCTGTGGTGTATAAATAGCAACTTCGACAAGCCTGTCACAAGTTTTATGTTTATTAATATTATAATATTATTTAGAAATATATAAGATAAAAGAATTATTTTTCAGTACTCTTGTTTCATATAATTATTGCCGGCTAATAAATGTCAGAATAGACGGTAAACAATAAAAAGAAATAATAATTTAGAAATTAATGAAATTAATATCAGATATGTAATTTGGCATCCAGGCAATGCCGCGCGCTACAATCAAACAAACGAATTCAAGCGTCAACTTCGTCTGCTTGTCTCGTGCGTTTTTGGGATTGAGAAACAAGAGTTGAATCAAGTTGCATATCTAGGCTGTTTTTAAGCTTTGTATTTGCGTAAAATCGAGCTGCAGTAGGTATTTTGATAAATTGAAATGATAGACTTCACCAAGGGAGACAGGGACTTGGGGAAAAAGAACGACGGGAAACCTTTCGCTCTGAAACGGAACTTTCCTTTCAGTTTACTGAATCAGAAGAATAAACAGCCTAAGATTGTCAAATTCAACGAAGCCAATGAGAATGCAGCATCTCAGACGTCCTCCACTCCCCAGAAGTCGTTCACCCGTGAGGAGATAGTGAAACAGCAGCAGGCGTTACCCATATTCCCTGTCAAACAGCGGTAAAGTAACATCCAGTTGAATAAAGTCTATATTTAAATGTTTTATCTATAAAGGCTCGTCGAGGAAATCAAGAAACACGGCACCTCTATCATTATCGGAGAAACGGGCAGCGGGAAAACAACGCAGATTCCGCAATTCTTGCTGAAAAGCGGGCTAGGACAGCAAGGAATCATAGCGGTCACACAGGTAGATTCTGTTTACGTGATAGTACATCTAAATCCATCGCTGCTCATATGTAGTTTATATGTTCGTTGCTGCTAATCTGCTTTTGATTTTTAGCCAAGAAGAGTTGCTGCTATAACGATAGCAACGAGAGTGGCTGAAGAGCTGGGGACAGAACTCGGTCAGCGCGTTGGGTACACGGTTCGTTTTGAAGATGTCACCAGTCCGGCAACCAGGATCAAGGCATGCACCACTAGAATTTTATTCCACTTAACAAAAAATATAATTAAAGTCGTATTGTTCACAACAGTTTTTGACGGATGGTATGCTGATGCGAGAGGCCATGTTGGACCCGCTATTGTTGAAGTACAGCGTCATACTCCTGGACGAAGCTCATGAACGGACCATTCACACTGACGTCCTCTTCTCTGTCGTCAAAAAGGCCCAGAAGGAAAGACAGAAAAGCGGCAAGAACAGTTTAAAGGTTACCTACGATAATAACACGTTTAGATATGTTTCCCTAATACCCAGTACCAAGCTAGTACATATATCTTCACTGAATGTACTCTACGGAAATAAGCCTGTATAGATAACTTGATGAAAACTATTTTTGCGTGCTAATTTTCGTATATTTTAATTACAGTACATGATATGAAATAATACATTCAGTGATACCTAAAAAAATTCAGGAAACATTTCTCTATCGTATGTAATTTTAACAAGTTATCTTGGGCTTGTTCACTATTTTATATGGCGGTTTCTCCTCTCCGGTCTGGTATACAAATTTGGCGTTTTGCGTTTAAGAAATATTGCAAAATAGTGTCGATTTTCGCAAAAAAAAGTTTAAATTAATATATATGTATATATAGATTTAACGTTCATTACATTATAATATTATTTAAATACATTCTTAATGTGTATCCGTCTACCCTATATAACACGTATATTATATTAGATCATCATCATGTCGGCAACGATGGACGTGGACCACTTTAGTCAGTATTTCAACAAAGCGCCGGTACTGTACCTCGAAGGACGTCAGTTCCCGATTGAGATGCGGCAGGCGAAACAGCCGCAGGACGATTACCTCTTCGCGTCCTTAGTCACTCTCTTCCAGATACACAAAGAAGCTCCAGCCGAGTAAGCCTGCTTTACTGATTCGATTAATCAGTACTGACTGTTCCCCCCAAAAAGGGTACAGCAAGAGACAAATTCACCCCAGGTTTTTGCTTATAGCTTTAAAAGGTTTTACTGGTTAACAATAATAACTTACGTGGCGATTGTACTGCTAATTAGTCTTGTAACCTCAAATTCTCTATGATTTTGAGCCATTAGTTTAGCCCTAATTGAATTTTGAAGTTTATATCAACGTGCCCGTTTTCTGGAACAGACTGTACAGATCAGCAGCAGTTATAGTTATTTGGATTAAATTGATAATTAAGTGCTGGTTAACTCTGTATCGACATTGAAAGTTAGTGTAATTTATAATTTTTCTATTCGTGTTATTGGCAGTCATCATGTTCTTGTGTTCCTTACTGGACAAGAGGAAATCGAAGCCATGGCCAAAAGTGCGAGACTTGTAGCCAAGGTATATTTTTCATAATTTACGGACAAAACTATCTATCTGTCTATCTATCTACCTACCTATCTATCTTTCCGTCTGTTTATTTGCCTACCTATCTCTCTACCGAAACGGATGCCTATCTATTTATCTATCTGTCTGTCTACCTACGTACCTATCTACCTATTCATCTGTCTGCGTATCCGTCTATCTATGTGCCTACCAACCTATGGGTCTGTTTGTCTATCTACCTATTCCCTGTCTATCTAGCTATCTGTCTATCATGTGCCTACCTATGTATGGGTCTGTCCCTGTCTATCTAACTGTCTACTGTCTGTCTATCTATGTGCCCACCTACCTATGGGTTTCTTTGTTTATTTACCTATTCGTCTGTCTGCGTATCTGTCTATCTATGTACCTACCTACCTATGGGTCTGTTTGTCTATCTACCTACATCTACCTACCCCCCCTGTCTATCTAACTATCTGTCTATTTATTTACCTATGTACCCATCTATCCATCTACCTACGTAGCCACTAACTGTCTAGTTATCTATCTACTAGTCTGTCTAAATACCTACCTAACTACCCATCTGTCTTTCCGTCTATTTATTTGCTTACCTGTCTATTTACCTATTCATCTGACTATCTGTCTACCGAAACTACCTTCTTGTCTATCGGTCTATCCACCTACACTACATAACTAGCTATATGTCTCTTTATTTACCTACCTCTCTACCTATTCATCTGTCTGCGTATCCGTCTAACTATCTACCTCTATCCACCTATATAGCCACTATCCTACCTCCTTGTCTATCTACTGTCGATTTACCTGCATAACTACCCAGGTATCTATCTGTTATTGTGAAGTAAAGACTGAGTTTCACCACAGGACATGGGTGGAAACTACCCTCCGTTGAAAGTTTGCCCGCTGTTCGCCTCACTGCCTTCTCACCAGCAATTGGAAGCATTCCAACAACCGCCGGCCGGAACGCGCAAAGTCGTCCTCAGTACGAATATCGCAGAGACTTCGGTCACCATCGACGGCATCCGTTTCGTTATTGATTGTGGAAAAGTGAAAGCTCGGTAACCCGTCTTATTTCTCCCAACCGTTATGTTTGTTTATTTTCATTGGTTAAAGTATAATTTTGAAAATTTACACGCATTTAACATTAAGATATTTTGCAATAGAATTAAGTTGTCCTGTAGTTTACATCAGTACTTGAATATTTACCGTAATTAATTATAATAATATTTTTTTTCTCTACGTAGGACTCACATTCCAGCTACCGGAATGGACATCCTCAAAGTGCAGCGCATCTCTCAAGCCCAGGCGTGGCAGAGAGCTGGCAGAGCCGGTCGTCAGGCCGCTGGAACGTGCTATAGAACCTATACTCTGCAAGTTAGTATTTCCTGAATCGAATCCAATTTTTTCTGTGAATTTTGTCCGATTGGCTGAATTATTTCTTACCATATTGAAACTCGTCCGTTGGGATCATTCTTATCTCTAATTTATTCATTTATGGTATTATTAGTTTAAGTATTATTAAAATTTTTTAACAGTTATTAGGTCGATGTGGCCCTAAGTACTTTTAAAGATAATGTTATGATAATTTGTGTTGATTAGCACATTGAAGATTTACTTAGCTAGTGTGATAGATTGTAATGAAGGTTCAAATTGACCACCTCTTTGTTTGGCAGGAATTTGAATCCATGCCTCGCAACTCGATTCCGGAAATCCAGCGCTGCAGTCTGACCACCGTGATGCTGCAGTTGATAGCGTTAGGCATCGACGATCCTCTCAACTTTGATTTCATGGATAAACCGCCCATGGACGTAAGACAATCCCTACTTCGTAACTGAGTATACCGGGAGTTTAAACGATTTCCATCTTATCCAGCTAATGGTGAGCGCCTTAAGAGAACTACACCTGCTGGGAGCAATCTCCTCCGTGGAGAAACCCCGCCTTACGGACACGGGAAGACAAATGGCTGCATTTCCCTTGGACCCGCGTTTCACCAAAGTCATCTTAGCCGCCCATGAAAACGACTGCACGTAAGCACAACCAAACAGGAATCTTATATTAAAATATAATACTTCAACGTAAATTACATTAAATTTTGCATGATTGGAAAAAGCAGTCAAATAGTAATTGACAATATATTTTAAAGTCTTTGCCGAGAATAAAGAAATAAATAAATTAAAAAATAAAAGTCAAGGAGAATCAAATATTTATGTTAAAAAATCACAAATTAATGGCAAACAAATGAAGTATTACGATTTGGTTAAAAATTAATTTAAAAAAATGGAATCAAAGGTAATTAACATATTTGAAAAGAAAACTAAAGAAGAATCCAATATCAGTGTTAAATTAATTAGTAATTAAAAATATAACTTGGAAGACATTTTAAAATCGATATGGAAGTAGACAATTAGTCACTTGTTTATATTCGTATGTATCAGACGCTTTGCCCGATCTAATAACTTGGAAGTTGATATCGCAGCAGGATAATCCTATTTACGTTTCGCCCTACCAGAGAGGAAGTCATCAGCATAGTGGCGCTGCTGTCTGCCGACTCGATTCTCGTGTCTCCCAGCCATCAGAGGGAAGAAGCTCTGGCGGCCCGCGATAAGTTTGCCTCCTCCGAAGGCGATCACATTACGCTGCTCAACATACTGCGAGCCTTTAACGCTGCTAAACAGAGCCGGGTGATCTTCCATGTCCTTACTTATTCACACATTAAACTTAATTTGAATTCTACATGACAAAGAATCAGTATTACGTGATATTGTGTTGAAAACGTGATTTAATGTAAGGTTTCTTTCATTTGCGATTTTTTGGTAATTTTGAACAGCTTTTAAGTTAATTTAATTTAATATTACAGTAAAATTTTTTGCATATAAATCGTGTAAATATCAAATTTTAAAGTCGGGTTTCTTATGTGTGATCTTTGGTAATTTAAAACAGCAATGGTGTTACGAGAATTTCGTCAACTACCGAGGCCTCTGCTACGCGGTCCAAGTGAAGAAACAGCTGCTGGAACTGTGCGACAGGATGGCAATGCCCATCAAATCGTGCCGGCCGCAGACGGTGCCCGTGAGGAAGTCGCTCTTTGCAGGACTCTTCCTGTCCGTCGCTGAGCTTCAGAGAGAGGGAAATTACGTTACGGTAAAAAATTAAACCAAAGAATAGTTCTACAATTTAAGATTATTTTTTTAAAAATTAAGATTGAAATTAGATTTCACGTTTGACAAATTACAATATTTTAGTTGGGTTCACGTCAATCGGTTTCCATCCATCCGTCGTCGGTTCTCTTCCGTTCGCGGCCGCAGTGCATCGTCTTCACCGAGCTCGTTCAGACTGGCAAGCGGTACGTGCGACAAGTGACCTTGATTGACCCCGACTGGCTGGGTGATCTACCTCAAGAGGCCTTGCAAAAATATCGACAGGTTCGTCCCCTTCCCCCAATTTAAAAAAAATAGTTGGGATATTCAAATTTTAATTTTGTAAAATTTTGATTGACTTTCTTTCCTCACAGAATGTCCGCCAGGCAGCAAAAGGGCAGTAACGCAATTTTTTTTAAATTAATAATTTTCATACATAAATGGAATAAATACAATACTTTATGTAATTAAAAAAAATGCATTGGAATGAATGGCCAGGCTTATAGTTTGAAATTAGAAGCCAATAGTTAAGATTTTTATGAGAAGGTCGAGGTCGTTATCTTTCAAAGCCGTGCGGCATTTAGAGATGATCTCAGTCTGGTTCCTTCCCACTGAAAATAATTTTACAAATTCGAGTAAAAAGAATCAAAGGGTTCAACCTACCGAGTGAATTTAGCGTATTACAATGCTATGAGAAGCTATTTTATAAAAGATGATTGATATCAAATTTAGTTTTAAGTAGTTTTGTCTAAGGTGCAGAGCTGATGTTAAAGACACAGATGACCATTATATTATCGTATAAAAGATAATCTGTATAGATATGTTAAACTATACTTTAAAGATGTATTAAAATTATTTTAAAAATAGATATAATAATATATTACAGAGATTATAAAAGATATTAAATCTAGCCTTAAATAGGTTCGTCTAAGATGCAAAGTTGATGTTAAAAGCACAAGTAACAACAGTTATATTAAAGCAACTAAACTATAAAAGATAACTGATATTAAGTTAGTTTAAAGTTGGTTCCTCCAAGGTGCAAGGTTGATGTTAACTGTACAAACTAACGACACTGAAGCTCGGAAATGAGATTGAAAACAAACCTCGGCATTTGGCAGTGCGCTGGATAAGCTGGTTCACTTGCTTGAGCAGCAGCAGCAGCTCACTGTGATTGGCTGCGCACTTTTCCGACTCGTTTTGCAGCAGTTCAAGGGCTGACCTTGAATCTCTCAGGCTCATTTGAAGACTGTCCATTTGCAGAAGCAGGAAAGAGTTCTGAAGCTGGCTCCTGCAGCCTAATACCTGGTTCACCTGCAAAATTCCCAAAAGTAATTCGAATATTCCAGCGTCAGCGTCAGGATTGTAAGGCGATGGGAGATCGCAGGTAAGTAAATAAAACCTGTTGAGCAAATCCGGACGACAGAAGTTTGCGTGCAGACTGCAAGGCTTGTATCTTCTGAAATACGCTGAGGATGTCTTGATTCAGCGACGGGCAGAGTTCAATCTCAGCAGCCAGGTGCTCTACTTTCAGAAAGCTGCACAAACTGTGGACGAGGTCACCAGCTAGGTCAAGGTCGCTTGTTCTGATGACGAAATAACCTTCGGCGTTGCCCTCGATACAGACGCGGGCTCCCGAGCGGACGTCCCGGAAGCTGAGCCGTAAACCGCCGGGCTGGATTGTTGGGACCGCGCTTTCTGGTGAGAAAACGAAACTCTGCTCCAGCCAGAACAGAACCTGTAAGTACAGTCGAAATTCAATTAAAGATAATGTTAGCTAACATTGATACGATCAATTTTTTGAATAATTTTAAATTAATAATTGGGAAGTCTTACAAAAATATCTTTTATTAATAAATTTATGAATGTAATTATTTATAAATTTACCCTTTGAAGGCGCTCCTGAATCCTGAACTTGATCAGCGATCCCTTAAATTGTTGACCATCCTCATCGTCGAGAAATTTCAGGCTGGCAAAACTTGGGACATTCTGCGTCATCTCGTGGACATGCAGGACTTCCCCGTGTTCCTTATCATCGCTGACGATGATCTTAAGCTGCAAGTCGACCGAGACGTTGGGTTTGAAAAAGAGCGGCACTGCTAGGGTCTTAAGGGTGGCCGCAAGGGGCGCGTGAACCACGTGACTCTCGCCGTGCTGGAATACGCCTTCGGCAAAGACCACGACGGCGTGGATGGTGTGCGTCGAACGTACGGTAAGTTCAAGTCCCTGGTCGCGGTGTTCCAGCAGAGTCTCCACGTGCACGGCTGCTGCTTTGGACCTGGTTCTCTCGTAGTTCTGCAGCTCCGTTTGCAGGTTGCGCTTGGTTATGAGCAGGTCGCGAAGGATTTCGTCGTCCTCGCGTACTCGGCGGCTCAGCTCGGCCTGTCCTTCCATGGCGTATGCAGATACTGGAGAGGGAGAAGATGTTTTACTAGACGATACCATAAGCAAGATAAATATTTCCTATACCTCATTAATATCATAAGATATACAGGTAGGTAGGTAGATAGATAGATAGATAGATAGATAGATAGATAGGTAGATAGATAGATAGATAGGTAGATAAGGTAATATACCTAGATGATATTATAAGAAAGCAGATATATATTACCTGTACCTAACTCATATAAGATAGACAAATAGATAGGTAGGTACACAGATAGTTGGATAAAGAATTGCACTCTGCGGAAATGTATTCTATATACGTCATTAATATCATAAGATAGACAGGTCGGTAGATGGAGAGATAGGTGGATAGACAAGTAGGTAGGTAGATAGATAGATACATAGTTAGGTAAAGTAATAGACCTACATAATATCATAAGAACCTAATTAATATCGTAAGTTAGACAGATGGAGAGATGGTAGATAGATAGATAGATAGAAACATAGTACTACCCTCACCGAGGAATAGTTTGTCTCCATTGCTTTCTTTTCTGCACCACAGTACAGTNAAGAGATAGGACAAACGATTTAACATAGAAACAGATAGGGAATTTGAAAAGGTGGGAAGAAAAACGGGGGGAAAAAAAGAAAAAAAAAAACATGAAGTGGAAAAAAGTGAACAATATGTCTCCATGCTGTTAAGCAATGGAGACAAAGATAAATGGGTAGATAGACAGGTAGATGGTAGTATACCTAAATAATCTCACATTTGTATCTTTACAAATATATTGTCAAGAAGAATGTTACGAGGTGGCAGGATATTACCTTCGCCAGTAGTGCAACAGACGAGCAGCTGTTTAAAACCCATATTGTGAAAATCGCCGCAGGCTAGAGAAGCGATCATCCCGCCGGCGCTCTCCTTGTGGACGACTTCTCCAGTGCGCGGATGCCGGACGTCGAACTTGCCGTGACTCCAGCCGGTCACCAGGGCGGTCTGGACGTCGCCTTCCGTCACAAACTTCTCCAGGGAAACAGCTTGGTATTTAGACTAAAAAACACAATACAAATTAAAATAAAATTAACATTTGTAAGTTGAAATCTAACACACAAATAGATATAACATTTAAATTATAAAATAAAAAAATAATAGAAAAATAAACATAACGGACAAAAAGTACATATTTCAACTAAAATTAAACCGGTTATGCAGGCACTTGATGTACAAATTTCTATGTTAAACATTAATTATGTTGATAATGTTAAATAGGTACTAAAAAGGAATACTTTGATCCTCCACAGGCGAGTTCCTCTATCGTAGACTCCAATGGTACCGTTAGATAAGGCGTAAGCGAAGAGGTTCCTGTTTAGTGCTTTCAGAGCGGTCACCGAGTCTGTTTCCTTCACTTCTATCACGATGGCGCTGTCTTTGAAAACGCGGATGAAGCAGTCCTCCGTACCGACGACCAACTGAAAGTACGAACCATTTATTATTATTGTTATCATTATTATGATTACTGTCATCTTTAAATACAGTTGTTATTATTACTACTGTTATCTTTATGGGAAATACTGTATTGGATTGACACAGTAGGATCCAACCTCGTTCTGTCCATCAGCGTCGATATCGACGAGCTCAACGCAGAGTACGTTATCGCTCATGACGCTCCAGAACTTCTCCTCGCCGTGGGCAGTGAACCCTTGCAAGGAGCAGTTGCCTCCGACGAAAACGAGCGGTTGCTTACAGTCTCCCAGGCAGCCAACGGCAAGTGCTGTAACGCCATTGTCAATCTGTAATCGTTCCAGCTATTATTCATATAGTACGAATGGTACAAAATATTAGTATAGTATGAATGCTATTCAAACCCGCCTTCAGTTCCAAATAAGGAAAATACCCCGAATCATATACTGAATTTATCTTTAGAATTTATTAAGTTCGAATGGTTGTCTTCAATATAAGCCTGGGAGAATCCTAGAACTTCTGCGTTCTTCAATATGTACCTCCCTGTCGCATAGCGAGACATTTTCAAACGCGTCGTAGATCAGTAGGCGACTCCGCGTCCCAACGACCAAGCAGTTCCGTTCCAAGTCTAGATCTACCCTTCCCGCGGTAATGGCCGTGACATCTTGATCTATGCTGAGGTACTGCGGACTCTTTTCTTCGCATGACCTGATGATAAATACCTGTAGGACGACACAATATATCTCATTGGAGAAACAGTTGTCTAAAAATGAACTTAAATAAACCATAAGGTAATATTACCTTGGTGCTTGATGTGACGCCCACTAGACTCAGATTATCTGCAAAGAGGTTACGTAGCAGATATTTATTTTGATTCGTATCAATATTGGTCGAGAAATGAGCTACGCGAGTCAGCATGGCGTGTCGTTTGTTTTGTTTTCGATGCAGCTGTTGTCATGGTAACGCCGTAAACAAGGAGAATAACCGGTTTTGCGTGACACCGAGGCGAAAAATTATGTATTCCTTTTTATATCACAGTTTATGATTGTGACAGTATTGAGTATTTGGTATCATATGAACAAAATAGTAACGTTAACGGACGAGATTTGAAGAAACTTAGTTGAATTCTGTAACGTGCACGTCGCCATTTTTGAACGGTTCTCTGCGCGGGCTTTTCAAATCTCTGCTGTGCGCAACGGTGCTGATGGATTCAAGGCGGTTGGGTTTTCTGCTTGGCTCGCTATTCGCTGCTGCTATTCTCCGCATTTCAGTTAGAAAAACAGTTGTTATTATTTAGATTAACAATGAATTAAGAATTAGGGAAAAACCGTTAGAAAGCCAGTCGTTGAGAGTAACGTGATTGAACGAGTTGGGAGCGCTCCACGAAGTTGTCAGAGAAGAAGAAGAACCGTTCAAGTCGATTGAATTTGGCGCTATTGAGTTTCCCGCCATTGGGTTTGAATTCAAATTTGAGTTGGACACGGACAGCGGGCTCAGATTGTGCGTGCTTGTAGATAATCTCTTATTCGATGTAACTGTGTGTGTTCAGTCGAAGAATTAACTTAACTGTAATTATATAACGCTAATTTTACCGTAGCAGATAATCCCTCTAACTTAATTACATTTAACCAGTGTTAGTATTTTCTAGAGATACGGATTTACGTGAAGCCCTGTGAACGTCGTTGTAGGCTTGCGTCAGCAACTCTTTAGCTCGACTCGGTCGGAAATAATTTTTAGCGAAATTCTCGGCTTCTCCGCGTTCCAGTTTCTGCTAATGTGAAGTAATTTGAATTTCAATTATTTTAATTAGAATTGAATTTCAGTTTCTAATTTTTAATATTTACCTGAAAAAGGCGATCGCTGAGAGAATCGTCTTCAACCGTGTGTGACGTCATCGTGAAATCGTGCGCATTGCTGGTGGTTAAAGCTCCTGGGTAAATCCCTGATTGCAGAGTAACTTTTTTAACTTAATTTTTCTGCGTGTAAACTTTAATTCTAATTTTCATATTTGGCGTCTTGCCTTGAGTTGGCGGTAATTTGGTTTTGGTGAAAACCAGCTCCGGTATTTGCCAGCGTTGCAGTTCGTCGCTCCAGACCGAATCCTGTTTGATTCTTTCCAAATCGCTGTTTCCCGTTCGTAATTTTTTAAAGAAGCCATTTAATAAACATAACATTAAGTATAATTTAATATCGCATAGTATTATTATATAATTGAACGTATGGAAACTGTGTAAACAGACTTCGGTGTAGTATTTATGGAATGGTCTGTTAAGCCAAAATGGTAAAGTTTAATTACATTAGGTTAATTATGGTAAAGAGAGAGATAGGAGAGAAAGGGGGGACCTGTAGTTGCAGTCCTTGCGGATAACGGGTTGAACTTTGATTAATATTTGATGCAGGAGTCGAAGCTGTTGGTCTTGACGTCTGATCGACTCGAGATAATCCATTCGGTCCGTTTCAAACTCGCTGTGCAAGTCGACGATCTCGCGCTCCAGCGACCGCACCTTTTAGCGCCAACCCAAAGTGTGTGTGACAGCCAATTAACAATTTTACGATCTCTCTCTTAAAATTAGACTTCAGGTTAATTCGTCTAACAGATATATTATATAACTAGCTATCATCATCATCATCATCATAATGATAATAGCAATAGGAGAAATATTGAATTAGATTGAATGAAAGTAGAAATTTCACCTTTTGTTTGTATTTTTTCAAGAGTTCCGTCTTGATGCGGATCTCCTCGCGGATGTCTCCGCACACCTGCAGCAGCAGTCCGTCATCGTCCTGCTTCTGCGACGACAGCAGCTGGGCCAGCAGCGCCATCTTGCGCTCCGACTGATGCTTGAGACGTCGACGACGCTCCTGGATCTCACCGTCGTTGGCCCTTTCTCCGCCCACCAGATTGCCCTCGATCTCTTTCAACCTGCCAAGGACGCAACATTCACTTAAAGTCATTCAGGCCACGTAAATCATCTTCCACGGTGTTCACTTCATTCAATTAGTCGACTCGCTTTCACTTACTTCTTCATGATGTCAGAAGCGAATTCGTCAGGTGCTGATTCCTGTTCAAAATGAATTAGTTAAAGCAAATAGCCATTCGCTTAAATTAAATTGTAATGGTTAGTACATAGGGGATTGTCCGATTGATCGATATCGATACTGATATGTTGATATATGGATGTTTTTTGGCCTCTACATATCGTTATCGATTATGGTATCGATAAGGCATTGGAACACATCTATAAGGAAATCGATATCGGTATGAAGAAGCTCGCTGATATGCCGTATCGTTAATATCGATACTAGTTTTCTTCGAGTGGGTTGTCTGATATTTCGGTATCGATATCGAAATTTCGATATAATCGATGCTTTTTTGACCTCGATATGTCTTATCGATAAGGACTAATCGATCCCGATATCGTATCGTTAATTTCGATGCTACACTTCCTCAGTATCATTGCCCGGTATGCATACTATCAGATCCCAACCGGCCCCAGAACTCAACTGGCACAGGCACAGGCAAACAGATAGGTACATTACATAGATAGATAGGTAGATAAGACACACAGACAGTTAAATAGATAGATAGGTAGATAGATAGATAGATAGATAGATGTAAGGGAACTTCTGGGGCCGGTTGGGATCTGATAATATGCGTCCGGTATATCGATATGGCTATCGAACTTCATCAATGCTTTCTGGCTCTCAATCGCATTGATATCGATATCTGTACAATTCCTACATCTGTGTGTATGGATGTTCTGGTTAAATGACCTTTGTTTGCTGATTGAACTGGTGCAGTTGATTTTCATAGGCTCGTTTCAGGTTCTCCAGTTCGGACGCCGCTTTGGCATTGGTCTCTCGTTCACGGGCCACTTGAAGCTGCAGACTCCTCATCTTCTCCTCGTACTCCTGGCGGATGACTCGGCGCTCCTGGTCGACCTCTTCCTGGCTTTTCACCTGAACGACGGCCGGTGCGGGATTCTCGCCGTGCAGCATGTCGCGCAGCTTCTGGATCTCGATCTGGTACTGACGAAGCAGCGCGTCCTTGGGATCCTCGTTGATCCTCGGCCGGTTCTTGATGTTCTTGGCCCGATTGGCGTAGCGCAGGGTGCTCAGAGTCTCTTCGTAGTTGTTGTCCGCGGGTGAAACGCAGGCGATCATTAAGGTTTTCGTGTTGCCGCCCAGCGAATCCTGTTTAATTTGAGTTAACTTTAACTTGGGACATACTCTCGGATCGGTCATATCGATATCTAGAAACTAACACGAGGATCGGATCGCCATTGTTAATTAGTTAAGAAGTAATTAACAAGTTATAAATATCGATACATACATGGGTGATGTTACGACACTGAGTCAATTACGTAATACTTGACATTATGACGTAATTTCTTTTGTTAACCAAGGAAATCCCGTATCATTATTCTGATTGGTTGTCCAGCATAACGACCTACCAGTGAATAGTGAATGTTGGATATATTAAAGCAAATCCATTTAATTAATTCAGCTAACGTATTTCATCAAAATGCATCATAACAAATCCAAGGTTAAACTGACCTGCAAAAGACGCGTCAGTTTCGAGTCGCGGTACGGAATGTGTTTCGATTTGCCGTCAACGAGAGCAGAGATGACGTTCCCCAGCGCCGATAAGGATAAGTTGATCTTGGTAGCTTCCTTTAATCGATCCCCCGTCGCACCTGATGTAACGTTAGTTAGAAGAACTGATTAAGATTTAGACTTTAAGTTTAAGGTTAAGATTAGATCCTGAAATTCCTATCAAAGGTGCAAAGTTTCTCAAATTCTCCAGCAATTGGTTGGTTTGGTTCCACATGGCGCGAAACATCAACTAACGTCTAAACATGGACTTTGCCCCATTAATTGCCTTGGCTGCTATTCAATTTCACTTGCAGATTAGCCTTTCATCAAGAGACCCATTAAGGCAATGTCTCAACAAAATAATCAAATAAGCTGGAAATTGCGACCCCGCGTTAAGAAGTCAATGCTGCACTCGTTGAAGTCGGGTGAGTGCCCAAGAATAAATTATTCCAATCAGCTAAATTGATTGAATAATTCTAATCAGTGCATGAGCGAATCACAGGTGGACAAAATCGAGCGAGTAGTTTGACGAAAAGTCGACATTTGAGTCGGGGATGAAAGTCGGAAGCGTATGCCGTTGACTTTATCCGAGTTGTCCATATTTGTATTGAATAGTTGGTATATAAGTTGGATAGTTGGATAGTTCTATTCAAGTTCGATTGATTACTGCTCGAAACAGACTTCCATCAGCAATCAATCTACACAAAAACATCAACGCACCAATCAAAAAAAGGAAGAGAAACCAAGGAACAGGTAAAGAACGGAAAACGAAACAAGAGGAAAAGTTTGGTGAAACCTGTTTTGGCTTGACGTTCACTTCCCGCCAAATCGACCAGGTTCAACTTTCCCCGCCTAATGTGCTGCTGACTGGCTTGCTGAGCGCCATCCACAGCCATATCGATCATTTCAATCGATATGGTGAAAATCGAGTGCGATCTGGACGAGTCGGAATTCATCAGCGTCGCTCCGACCGCCCGATTCCGCCAGCCTTTCTCCATGAGCGTTTGACAGTCTCGCACGTTGTGCACCGGATGGCTACTCAGCTCGGGGATGTAGACTCCCTTATCGACGTGCTCCTTCATGTCGAGTTTCTTCTTGATATCCTTGCCGAGCAGGTCGCGAATCTCTTCGTTGTAGATCTCCAGATAGGAGGCGGAAACCAGGTACTTGCGATCCTGCGACGCCGAAATAGCCTCGAAGAGATGCTCGAAAGCCCGTGGAATGATTCCCTTCTGCGAGGCAGGGTTATCGACACCCTGCATGCTGAAACTCTTACCGCAGCCTGTTTGTCCGTAAGCGAACACGGTGCCGTTGTAACCTTCCAAAACGCCCTGTCGATTCCAAGGTCAATTCATCGATCAAGATTAGAAAAACTGATTTGCAAAAATCCTATACTTCGACGAGAGGAAAGACAATGTCGCTGTAGATCTGCTCGGTAGTCGAGTCTTGATCGTAGACTCCGTCGAAAGCGAAGGATTTGTCCGGAGCGCTGGAATCTTGAGGGTTTTTCAGCGTACAGTCGAGTGTCGCGGGATCCATGTAAACTACATTCTGCGTCAATGACACAAATCGATGAATAACTGAAAACCGTACTTGGTCATGTTGTAATCTTCATTAAATTTACGAAATATACAAATCAGATAGTCCAGCGATTCGATTAAGAATGAATGTGATACATTACGTAACAAAGTGAGGTCAATACACTGAAATAGTACCTTGCACTTGAGGTCTTTCTCACGTCCATTCATGGGTCGACAACGGACAATGACTTTCACTGCTTCAGCGGCCATTTTGTCCTGCATTCTTGATAACTTCAAGGTAAAACATTCAAAACTACATTCCCTCTATTCACTTTCAATGGAATTAATCAATCTGATGATTTGAAAATTAAAGCTAAAGAAGGCTTGCTCTAGTTACTGTAATGAACTTGGTAAGAATTTTAGAAATTAGTGCAATATGAATTAAACCTGATTCTATACGATAAATTTGGAACAAACTTAACTTAACCTCAACTTAACTAAGGTAACTCAAACTAAGGTAAGGTAGGTAAACTAAGGGTAAGGTAAGGTAACTTAACTAACTAACTTAACTTAGAAACACTTTAATTACATTGTAAAGTCCTCGTATACGTTGACGAATTCACCAACCTCGTCTCAGCTGAAAATCTTCGAAACAAACTCACGAGATACACATACGAGGCACAGATTACTTGTCACAACGCACTTGATTGAGCAATACGGATATCCTGGTGCATAGGCCAAGTGTTCGACTGGTCTGATCTGCTGGTGGAAAGCGCCAGGCGCCGCGCAGCGCCGGTAGAACCTGATACCACAACAAATACCGTTGCCCGTAGCAACCGATCATTTATTCAAACGGTGCGGGAATTCGAAATATTCTCGTATCCAACCATAACCTGAACAGTTCTTCCCGTTATAGCGTGTCTTTTGACCGAAATCACAATGGAATTAACAACAGTGTTATCAAACAAGTATAATATATCTAATATTAGCGTCATATGTGCATGTTTAACTATCGTCAGGATTACATATATGCCACAAGACGGTGTACATCATACGGTGATTGAATTATAGTTAAGCTGAGGTTAAGTATCAGTGAATTTACCGTTAAAAAGTAGAGTTAAACAGTCTTGGCCTTGAACTATGCTGAAAAGTTGAACGTTGATCCAGAATATCGGCGATGTGTTGGATAATCTGCTTTTGACTGGAACACAGGTACTTATTCTACAGGCAACTGCATCTTTAACGGAAAGTTTTCGACAGTTTAATGATAGGTCGAAGGTCATCCAGTTTCCATTCGTATTCACCTAGTTGTACGCTTTCAAGCAAGAATTCCTACTGCGCAGTGTGAATCAAGTATCCAGAAGACTACTCGAATTGCAAAAGTGATGTGTTTGTTCCGATACTAGTGTTGTGTTCGTATATACTTACTACTACTTATTGCGATTACCAAATATCGGTTATCGATGCTTACCATCTTTCATCCACTGGTTTATGTACTGCTGTTTCTCGTCCTCCGTGTCAAAGCCAACACGACATTTTCTTGGATACTATTTGTTCACTTGTAGAAAGTTGTGGAAGAAATCCGACTCTGTGCATTAGTTACTTTAATTTGTTGTTGTTTCCGTGACGCGGCCCTAAACGCCGGCCAAAACCAAATACATACAAGATACTGTTTCTTGTTCAACTTTCTATTCAACGAGCTTTTAGTTATTCCCAGCGTGAAGTTGAGATAAACTATGCTTTTCCTTTACGTCAACTTAGAATCGATGACCTTGTCTAGAATACGATGTCAGCAGTACTGACGGAATAACACCCCAATAAGAATTAATAATGTAACAATACTTGATTTCGTAACTTCTTGCATAGGGTTTACAATTGTAACAGTGAACATACCAAACGTACCAGGTATCGGCCTTGTAGATTACATACAATACATGTCGAAGTTAAGGTCAAGTTAGAATAACGAAAATGAGATTAAGTCAGTCTAGTAGCTTAACTTCTGGATGTTCGCTTCGCGCAGAATGGACGAAGCTGGTTAAACTAGGGCACTCAAAAACGTGCACTTAACCAGAAGCTGTCAAAGTGCTGAACCACTGTCCTTGAATGTGGCCATTTTGGTGCAGTAAACCGGACATTACATGTTGCAACAGACAAGACCTCGCAGTGAATGTTTGATAATAAGCCAATCGATTACCCATTAGACCTGTTTTCTTGCTGCTTAATACTGGTCGGCAAGCTACTGTTTCGCACGTTTCTCACGATGATAAGACAGGAGTTTGCCTAGTTATTAACTAGTATCTCGGCACAAATTCTTCGGGCAGTGAAGAACTCCACGGTAGGTGCGGTCTGTGAGCTCGGGGTGGGAGTCGCGGGCAAGTACTAAATGGGAATTCGCAAGGCGATGTTGTGAGATTATTACAAAACAGTCTAACTATCGGTCTGTCTATCTGTCTATCAATCTTTGTATCTTATCTACCTATCTATCTATCTATCTATCCATATATCTAACCATCTATCTATCTATCTATCTATCCATCTATTTATCCATCTATCCATCCATCCATCTATCTATCTATCCATCTATCTGTCCATCTATCTATCCATCTATCTATCCATCTATCTATCCGTCTATCTATACATCTATCTATACATCTATCTATACATCTAATATCCATCTATCTATCCGTCAATCCGTCTATCCATTAATCCATCTTCCATCTATCCATCTATCCATCTATCTATCCGTCAATCCATCTATCCATTAATCCATTAATCCATCTTTCCATCTTTCCATCTTTCCATCTATCCGTCTACCCATCTATCCATCTATCTACCCATCTAATATCCATCTATCTATTCATCTATCTATCCATCTATCTATCCATCTATCTATCCATCTAATATCCATTTATCTATACGTCTATCTATCCATCTATCCATCTTTCCATCTTTCCATCTTTCCATCTTTCCATCTATCCGTCTACCCATCTTATCCATCTATCTACCCATCTAATATCCATCTATCTATTTGTCTATCTATCCATCTATATATCCATCTATCTATCCATCTATCTATCCATCTATCTATCCATCTATCTATCAATCTATCTATCCATCTAATATCCATTTATCTATACGTCTATCTATCCATCTATTTATCCATCTATCCATCTACCCATCTACCCATCTACCCATCTACCCATCTATCCATCTATCCATCTATCCATCTATCCATCTATCCATCTATCATCTCCATCTATCTACCTATCTATCTATAAACCCTGTATCTTGACCGTGCTTGCCATGGAACTGGAACCATGCAAGGCGCTGGGCGCGGGTAGAAAGTTTGGCCTTTAAAAGGAGTAAAGTATATTTTTATCTTCGGTCAATTATTGCAACAGCAAAAAATTTCCATTTGTTCTTTGTTGAGGGCAGAACAAGCTTACAGAGCGACGACTGTTAACCGAGAACCGGTGTCGTATGATACCAGTGGATTCGTGTTGCGTTTGTAAACCAACACGGCGCGTGCAGTTATTTTCCTCGCAGCTGAGTTTCGTATTATCCACTAACCGAATATTAAGATTACAAGGGCGCCTTTGTTTTACCGTCAGGTTTTGAATTAACTCAACTGGTTTTAATAGATTCTGCTATACTTTACCGCACTCCTTATCTCGGGCTTCGTCTTACTTAAAAGTATTCATTCATTATTACCTTAATACTTCATATCTCCATTATAATGATGATGACGTAATACGAAGATAATCGTTCTTCATAATTACTAACGCACAGTCTGGAGCCAAAAAAAGGTTCTGAATGGAATGAATGAAGACTCTGTTTAACTTCAGAATTTTATATTGGCAAACTTAACAGCCCGATTTGAATGAAACTTGACTTGTGTATAAAGTAGTATCAGTTCTATATTCAGTATTTTTTTGGATGTTATAACTTTGAAAACGTGGTTGCCATAAGCGATCAACCTTATCTAATTATTACCAAGTGCCATTTAAGTACAATAGTTTATTGCTGATATGTTATACTGACAGAAGTTTTGAATGGAGTCCTTGAGTTTCCATGCCATAAATGCAGCTTGTGACCTTTCGTGACCCGTCACGTTTACCAGATACTTGCAGTCAGGGTTTCTCTATTGTTGCAATCCAACACACACACACACGCAGATAATAACCAACGGCGAATTTGAGACGTGAAAAGTTAACTGCACTCAGCTCCACGTGTGCGAGGAACAAGAAGAACGAGTAAGGAAAGAAAAAATACAATACTAAACCTCTCGGGTAACCAACGCCGGAATAAAAGACTGAAAAGGAGTGGCCTCTTGGTTGGAAAGTCTCTTTTTTGGCTATAAAAGTAAATCGCCACAGCAGCCGTTTTTGGGAGAGGTCAATTGAACGCGATTCAGTTCGCTACGAACAGCAGTAGCAAGACAAGTCCCCATGGATCTCGTGAATCCAAGCATAATGTCGTAGTTCATCAGTCTGATATTATGCTCTGATTGACGTGATTTGACGGGATTTTCAGCAGTCGTGTCTTTTTTAGCGCAGGGAAAACAATGCAGAAGTGACGTTTCTTCCCGGTCACTACAGCCCAGATGGGGTAAGCTCACTTATAGTTACGTGATCTAATGCATAACACATGTGAATTATAAGTTATGTGATGTAATCAAATATGGATAATAGAATAACTGAATTTCCTAGCTGCAGGATGGACAGGTAAACTTAACTTGAAAAGCAGTACGTAGCGAAACACGTTTAACGGATTTTACTTGTTTTAATTATCAACTATCATAATTATCTGTCCATCTAATCTACTAACTCTATCTACTAACTAACTGTTTAACTGTAGCTAGATAGGAGTCTAATTAGAAATGGGCGATATCCTAATGATCGTATGTCGGTGTTTTCACATCACTGTTTGGACGAATGGTTGGTTCTGGCAAACCGTTTATTCGTTGTGATTAAACCAAACAACACAAAGAAGGAACAGCACCCGATCGAGAGATGAATTCTGATATCACAATTGCTGATACTTTCGAAATTCATACGTTAATTGAAATCGTGCCACGTTCACGCCATCTATCTATCCGTCTAAAGCCCATCTATCTATCCATCTATCCATCTATCCAAGATAAAAAGTGTGGTAGTTTGATCATCGACATGATATATTGTCTAACCCTCATTTGTCACCTTGTTATAGTTTTGATTTAACTCTTAGTTCGAGTTTCACCTAATTAGATTTCCACGCACCCCCGGTGGTTTATTCCCTATCCCTGTGTGCCGTGTATAACCGAGCCGAGCCGGCGGTGCGAGATTTCGGATTCAAAGTTGTACAGCACGCAGTAATGGTCATGTAATATACACATACTGATACTGTCTACTTACAGTGATAATGCTGGTACGAAATATACCTAGAATGAAACTTGTATAAAGCGATAGTTGTTGTGTGCACATAGTGAAAGTTAAATAGACAGATCGGGATGTAGTTACTTATAGTTATGTAGATAGGAAGATAGACAGATAGATAGATAGATAGATACAGACAGACAGATAGATAGGAGATAGATAGATAGATAGATAGATAGATAGATAGATAGATAGATTGATAGATAGATAGATAGATAGATAGATAGATAGATAGATAGATAGAGAGATAGGCAGACAGATAGATAGATAAATAGATTGATAATTATTAGATAGATGGACAGATAGCTAGGTAGATAGATAGATAGATAGATAGATAGCCAGACATACAGTCATATAGATAGATAGACATACAACTACAGTTAGTACAAGCATAAGTAAAACCCGAGAGATGCTTTCTAAGATAACGAAAAACTGGGCTCTAGTGGCTAGTAGATAGGTAGCTAAACCAGACCCGTCTCCATGGCAACGCTTGGTTGTTATTAAGCTTCTCTTCTTCACATGGACCGTAAGGTAAAGTTATAATTCATGGTCTGTAAACATTGGTATTACAAGATGGATTCGATAGTTGTTTTGTTTGGATTACAGATGCGTGTGGTAGTAACTAAAACGTTCGGATCGACGCCGAACTGCACTGATGTCAATGCGGCTGATAACCCGCATTTGTGCTGCGAGTTTACCGCCGGTGCCACCATGTACGTCGTTCCCATGGAAACCGTTTCGCGAGGCGTCCAGGTATGATCCTAAGGGTTATTGTAACGATATACTATACAGCAATATAATATAAACTTGAGATAATATAAATATAATTGAGATATAAGGCCTATCTACTTATCCATCTAACTATCTATCTATCCATCTGTCTGTCTGTCTGTCTGTCTGTCTGTCTATCTGTCTATCTATCTAGCTCTCTATCTGTCTGTCTATCTATCTATCTGTCTATCTGTCTATCTATCTATCTATCTATCTATATATCTATCTATCTATCTATCTATCTATCTATCTATCTATCTATCTATCTATCTATCTATCTATCTATCTATCTATCTATCTATCTATCTGTCTGTCTGTCTAACTATCTATCTGTCTATCTGTCTGTCTGTCTAACTATCTATCTGTCTATCTATTTTTCTACCTAACTACAAAAGGTTATCGCTTACGGTCAGTCGTATACTTTATTCAGAATATCTGGAAAGTGATGCCTGTATAGGTTACCTCCTACGTTAGAGACAAGACACTTTGCCAATATTGTTCCACTTGAAAAGTGATTTAATTTGAGTGTAACAATTACATCTAGTTGTTTTGATTTTATGGAAATAACAATAAAACTTATGAAAATAAGTGCCGAAAACATTTGTAAAATTCAGGCTAATTGTACTTGTAAAAGAAAATATGTGTACAGCCCAAGTCAAATGTGAAATACTTGTGATTGGCACAGGCAGTGAAAGATAATTGCTGCACCGAGACTCAGACTGTGCTTCGTTATCCCCGTCACGGGACGGTTCAGTACGAGGCGCGCTCGTTAACACAAGCCCAAGCTGAGCAGCATCTTCAGCGAGCCGAGTTTCTACAGTTTCTCAAGAAAGCATCTCTCAGGTTTTACTCCATGTATTAGTTGTAGTTGTCTATCTATCTATCTATCTACCTATCTGACTGTCTGTCTGTCTGTCTGTCTGTCTATCTATCCATCTATTTATCTGTCTGTCTGTCTGTCTGTCTGTCTGTCTGTCTGTCTGTCTGTCTGTCTATCTATCTATCCATCTATCTGTCTGTCTGTCTTTCTATCTATCTATCTATCTATCTCTATCTGTCTGTCTGTCTCTGTCTGTCTGTCTGTCTGTCTGTCTATCTATCTATCTATCTATCTATCTATCTATCTGTCTGTCTTCTGTCTATCTATCTATGTATCTATCTGTCTTCTGTCTATCTATCTATCTATCTATCTATCTATCTAAATATTTGTCTATCTGTCTATCTATCTTTGTGTCTGTCTGTCTGTCTGTCTATCTAACTAACCAACTTACTAACTAACTAACCAACTTACTAAATAACTATCTGTTTCTCAATCTGCCTATCTATCTAATGAACTAACCTACATATATCCGTGTTAATCAGTTGGCAGCCTTCTTTACTTTCACAATACGATCTAACATGACACAGTAAATGACATATATTCATTGGTAACATCTCAAGGGAGAATAGAAGGCTTCAAACATTTGGTCAAGTGGTTGTCTGAACAGGTTTTCAGTAGTGAACGTTTTCCGACTTGTGGAAACTGAAAAGAAGGGCGAGTTTTCTTAGCGCCATTTAAAGACGATACCAATTATTCTTCACGTTCGTCTAAATGGCGGATTCCTGTATTTGGCTCAGCAAATTTTGAGATTACAACCATTCCGTCTTAAGCTTAAGTACCTTTTTCGCCTCAATAGCTAAAATTTCACTGGAATTTACAAATAGTGTCTTTTTTTAAACCGTATATTCAGATCTTTTCCAAAGGCCGGTTTCTAGTAACACAGATTCTATGCGTCTTCAAAATGGTTTTTTAGTAATCAATAAATTTAAGTTTAATTAACATCTTAATGAGCATATCTATACATTGTACCTGTTCATGTATCAGTTTACATTGACCTCATGTCATAGCTAATGAAACAGGTTCGATTTGATGTGTTAAGTTAAATCTGCTTCCATTAAAAACCCATTGTCGCATAATGAGCAATAAACTATCACTTTCTCACGGTTATCAAGCCAACTAGCAAGACTATCATTTGTCCGACGAACTGACTCAGACTGAATTGATACCCAGCTAGTTAACAATTCATTTAGCTTGCTAACGAGTCACTTAATTATCAAGTTAATAAGTTGGTAAAATTAACCTATAATTGTTTTACTAGAGGTTAAGTTAATTGCTAAAAAGTTGTAAAAAAAACTAACAGGGTTGAAAGAATTCTCTGCGAGAACAACGTCCTGAATCCTTTCGCCGATAACACGCGTTCCGTGAAATCGGGAAAGTGTTGGCGAGTGTTCTCCCGCTGGCTCAAAATGGTACCGCAACCGGATTTCCAGTTTGTCCACCACGTTCACTTGTGCGATTCCAAACTGGTCACCGATATCCACTGGCATCCATTCATTAGTGGTAAGACTCCGTTTCCTCCCTGTTCCAAATGCAGAATTAAAATTAATCTATCTATCTATCTATCTTACTATATCTATCTATCTATTTATCTATCTACGTATTTGTCTATCTATCTATCTATCTATCTATCTATCTGTCTGTCTGTCTGTCTATCTATCTGTCTGTCTGTCTATCTGTCTGTCCGTCTATCTATTTATCTATATCTATCTATCTGTCTGTCTGTTTGTCTATCTATTTATCTATCTATAAATCTGTCTGTCTGTCTAGCTATCTATCTATCTATCTATCTATTTATTTATCTATCTACGTATTTTTCTATCTATCTATCTATCTATCTATCTATCTATCTATCTATCTATCTATCTATCTATCTATCTATCTATCTATCTATCTATCTATCTGTCTATCTATCTATCTATCTATCTATCTATCTATCTATCTATCTATCTATCTATCTATCTATCTATCTATCTATCTATCTATCTATCTATCTATCTATCTGTCTATATATCTATCTATCTATCTATCTATCTATCCATCTATCCCAAGAATAAGTAACATTCATTAAGCAATTAACATTAACGATACTTATATGACAGACGTTTTCGTCGCCAGCTACGCCGAGAAACTGGATTTTAATTCCAGGACCTCGAGGAAAGCTTCCAGCAAGCAGCAGCGGCGCCATATTGCACTTGTCTGGAAAACGTCCTATCTGTTTGCTCCAATGGTAAGTTTCCTGCATACCGCATAATTGGATACGGTTACAGATAACTAATTTAACATCTTTTGAGATTGGCTAGAAGCTGTTTTAATATTGTATATACAATTCTATAATACTTAGAGTACATTTTATTATTATAGTATATTAAGTTATCTGTATTAGTTAATTGTATTGTTATAATTACATAGACTATTAAGCGTTAAATCGGTTACGATTGCAGCTAACGCTGGAAGCTCCTGACGACGTCTTGTGCATCCAGTTCAGTCTGTACGATCCCCACTTGATTGCCGGCGGCTGCCTCAACGGTAAAATAGTCGTTTGGGATGTTTCTCGCTATGAGGGATTACTGAGAGATCCTGAGGATTCTTGTGCGTCGAATTACGGCCCCGGTGAAACTCCCTCGTCACACAGAAGCTCGCGGAACTCCTCCGCCTGTTCCAGCAGGATCAACAGTGCTACTTTAACGCGTAAAGACGCTGAAATATTTTGAGTAAATCACGTCGATGTGGACAGAAGCGTTAAAGTTAGTGACTCATTCGATTTTTCATCTAAAGATTAAGATCGATAAGCCCAGACTTGCTGCGTTTCTATTTACTTTTCCGGAAGATCGAAAGATCTACTTATGTGTTCCAATCAGCGAATGAGGGTGTCAGAATATCGTTTTCAGGATAGATTTCATGAGACTGTGACTGAGGATACGAGGACTCCGTGTCCAGCATAGGCCTACTATGATTCAGATGGCGACTGAGTAAATGACATCGTTTCCAGCGTACTGTCAGTAACTACGTCAGTAACTAACAGTATGATAGCATTGTTTCCATTCGTACTGCCACTGAGAGTACCATGACATCGTTTCCAGCATAGATTGAATGTGTTTCGTTCTGTCACTGGGAGTATGACGAAATCGTTTCCAGCATAGATGTGTTGCGTTTCAAACTTAGTCTGATAGCACCATGGCATTGTTTCCAGCATAGATTGACTGTGTTTCCAGCATATATGTGCTGTGTTTCAGAATGCTACTGACAGTATGGTGAGATCATTTCCTGCACAGACTGGCTGTGTTCCAAACTGCGGCAAAGAGTACCATGACACCGATTCCAGCGTAGGTTGACTGTGTTTCGAAACGTAACTGAGAGTACAATGACATCGTTTCGTGCATAGATTAACTGCGTTTCGTTCTGTCACTGAGAGTATGACGAATTCGTTTCCAGCACAGAATGATGGTGTTTCAAACTGTGGCTGAGAGTATAAAGACATCGTTTCCAGCATAGATGTGCTGTGTTTCAGAGTGACTGACAGTATGATGAGATCGTTTGCAGCATAGGTTCATTATGTTTCGTATTGTCATTGACAGTACGATGACATCGTTTCCAGCATAGATCGACTGTGTTTCGCTCTGTCACTAAAAGTATGACGAAATCGTTTCAATTCAATTCGTTCAATCGTTCATTCTGTTTCAGAATGTGACTGACAGTACCTTTACATGGTTTCCAGCATAGACGTGCTGTGTTTCAGAGTCTGACTGACGGTATATTGACATCGTTTCCAGCATACATCTATTGTTTCAAACTGTGACTGAGAGTACGATGACATGGTGCCAATGATAGAATCTCTAGAAATCTTGTTTCGGAAATAACACAAAACTGTATACGAACTTTACCAAAGTAGACACTAAACAAAGGTCAACTTAAACAGGGTACTGAACACATCCGATTTCCTCTTGTCTCTTGTTTTCTTTGACCTATCGGTCACACATAGTTTCCAGCCTAGATTCACCGTATTTCGAACTATGACTGAGAGTATGATGACATCGTTTCTAACAGACATTGACTGTGTTCTGAAACCCGACTGAAAGTATGAGAATATCGTTGTAAGCATTACTATGTTTCAAACTGCGACTGAAAATACTGGGACATCGTTTTCAATTATAATAGTTAGTATTATATTAGTATTATTATAGTATACTGTTCCACTTCACGACTTGAATCCCGGCAAAGAACAAAAGTTAACTGCACTTTTAATCATTTAGAATTCCGTAGATTTTTAGACATACAAGCTACTGAAAACACGTCTATTTCCCAAAGGTAAACACCAGCAGCCAGTAACGATGGTTCTTTCACCAACTTACATGTCGATGGACTTGTCGTACACTGCAATCCGCAAGATCCTTTGGGTTCCACCGTACATTGAGGTTACCTTTTCTTGAAAGTCATTTCACGTTTAACATTCGATATCCTAAATCTTACATTGGATTGTCCATTCGGGCACATGTAGTTCGTTTTAAGGATCACCTGAATGAACTTGAAAGACTGTATCGAAATCAATGAAGTTATAATCAGGTAATCTTTCTACGTATGGTTTAGTTTACCTCCAAGGGTCACAGCGCAGCTAATCCTACCAAAAGGGTCGCTCAACTTTACGTCTGTAACGGTGAAGGATACATCTCCGTCTGGGATGTCAAAATCTCCGACAGAAAGGATCTGACCATCGAACACCCGGCACACAAGAACCTACCCCATATTCCTGTTCGCCTAAAATGCGTCTACAAGGTTATTGTTTTACCTTTTGATTCTCCGCAATGTCGACATTAGAATGTTAAAGTCAATACGACTTACCGATTCGATGTTGAATATCTGAAACTGCACTGAAACAGATGTACTGCGGAGTAAAAGACAAGCGGAGGGACGTTGCCATAACCAACTTCTTTATGACCGGTTCTCACGAATCCAGAAGTCCTCTTTTTGGTAAGATATTCGGGACCTGAGATAATTCACATATTACTGTAATTGAAATACGATTAGAATTAAATAAAAATTTCATTAGAATTAAAGTCCGAGAAAATCATATCGTCTGTTGTAATGATCAGAACCTCGGATGAATGACGCAATGGAAACTTCATTCCCGTCGCTGTGCATCGCCGGAAGTAACGAGGGTGAAGTTCTCATCGGCGACTGGAAGAACTGCGTTGAAGCTGAACGCGGAGCCGGTAAACTGTGTATTCAGTATCAGAGAAAAGTATCAACAGTACTCGTACAATACTGAATCCGTTACTTAAATTAAACATATGTAGATATGTTATATAGAAACAAACTATTTTGTCTTTTAGAATCCTTAACGGTACGTGCACTGGTGCGATCGCGATATAAACAGATTATACATAGTGTAATAGATACAGTAAATCTGATTGGAACATATTTTTTTACAATTGAAACTTTTCCTTCAGTGTACCGTGCCGTTATGTGTCTACCGTTCCACGACGGACCCGTCACGGGAATCCACCCGAATTTCTTCATTCCTGACCTTTTCCTCACTATCGGCGGCAAGACCTGGGCTCTTTGGAGGTCCTCTTTCCAGGTATTACAAAAAGTTATCACCTGTCTATCTACTCACCTACCTGTCTACCTATCTACCTAATCTAACTACCAATATACCTACCTGGGTATGTATCTGTCTATCTATCTACCTGACTATCTAGGTTTTGGCCATTGAGAAATTTCCATCCATCAGAATTAACATTTACAAACTTACCGTTAATGACAATTTTCATAACTGTTGCTCTTGCTATTCAACACGCACTTTAGGAAGGGCCCGTAGTGCAGCTTCCGCGTCGCCAGTGCAGCATCAACTGTGCGTACTGGTCACCTTCGCAGCCCGCCGTCTGTGTTCTCGGCCTCGGGGATGGCCAAGTACAGCTGTGGGACCTGAGTGTCTCCCTTGCCGAACCGTGTAAAGTGATCCAGATGTCCAAATCTGCCATCACCGTACTCTCTTTCAACGGAGTTAACGTCAAGGACGCCAAGAGTATCTCGCTGGCAGTTGGCGATGCTGATGGTAACGGTGTCGTCCAACTAGTGACGTTTAACAGTCAGGAACTTGACACTAGTCTTCAGGTTAGTTCAAGCAGTTGGTCTGTCATTCTAATTAGCTCTCTAATTTTTTAAAACTAGAAACAAAGATTGGACGAGATTAGCAATTCTGCTAAGCGCCGTGTTCCTTCATTCCTTCAAGTACTGCAACGTGAGAATGAAAAGGTACAGTACAAAATCTTTATCTATAAATGCTCCATAGCAATCGTAAACTAACCCGTGTAATCACCTGCTTTCCTGCTGCCGTTTCAAATGAAACAGAAACCGGACCAGACTTCGCAAGCTGCGCCGTGGTCCGTAAAGAAGAAAAAGTACTCCAGATACTTGGACGTCGAACACAGAGTTGTTAAAAACGTCGAAGGATAAACTGTATTGAAAGATGATCTGCAACAACACAAAACATGTGGTTCTCGGCGCCAACATCAATCCGAGACGACAAACTGGGCGACGAAGTTTGCTATTCCAACCATCAAGATTAACAAGTGAATACATGACGATGTCAAAGGCCACGTTCCCTTCTGCTTCTTCAGCATGAGCACGTAGAGTAGGCTGGGCAGGGCAAATATGTAAACCAGCCCGCACAAGGCACCAGAGAACCTAAAATGAGTGAATGAATGAATGAATGAATGAATTGATGAATGAATGAATGAACGGATGAATGAATGAACGAATGAATGAATTGATGAATGAATGAATGAACGAATGAATGAATGAATGAACGAATGAACGAATGAATAAACGGATGAAAGAAATGGATGAAAGAATGGACAAAAGAAATTAAGAAACAATTAATAAATGAATAGACAAATAGACAGATAGATAATACGCATGATCCTTTTAAGGATTGCAGTCTATTACACAATTACAAAACGTTGTAATATGACCACACAAAAAAAAGGTACGAAACCTACAAGTGGTCGACGGGTTTGTGTACCTGGTAATGGTTCCAACCTGGGGTAGAAACACGGCGAAAACGACGCAGACAGCCAGCAGCAGGAAATTGAGGCCCAGCACGTGGTGTATACTAGGATACGAGCTGCTGTAGACGGCATGAAGAAGCTGCGCTCGCAGGATATACGCCAGTAACGGAAAGACGGTAATCATTTGAAAGAGCAGAAAGACGCGGGCCACTGTCGTCATCACGTCGGTGCTCACGAAATTGTTGAGGAAATTCTGCAACCAAATCTCCTCGTCATCAGACAATCAATTATAAGCAGTTAATGGCTATCAAATATAATTAAGTTACACAATTACTGTAACTACATCACATAAACTCCATAAGATTCTTCAAGGATATGAATAGTACGGTAGGCTAAACGCAAACATAGAACACGTCATCACGTAACCCGCTTAGGAATTACCATTTCAACATGTATAACGACATCTCAGTCGTTTAAATTTAATTTTTAAAAAAATCCTCCGATTATGAGAAGTTTAAAGGTCAGTTACATCTTCAATGCAATCCTTGGCCAGAGGGAAAGCTAAGTAGAAGACGGCGCCGATTCCCATGTAGGTGGCGGTGACCAGTCCATAAGCAATGCTCAGGTCGCGAGTCTAAATTGAAAAGGAAAATTGAATGACATGCAACTCGGTTTCCTTAAAACCCGCATTTACATTATTCTCCTGGTGACGGTTATTCTTCATGATGGTAACGATGCAGTTGTGGAGGAAAAGCGCCAGCGACAGCATTCCAGACAGGGCCGGAAAGTTGGACTGTATCATGGGCACGTAGAAGGGGGACGTCTCATCGCTGAAGTCGAAATGAAAACCCCACTGTGCAGCTTTGGTCGCGACGAAGCCCACGATGTACGCCACAGAGAGTGTTCCTGCCAGTAACAACCGGTCAAACTTTACATAGCAAATCAGTTACCAATAATATCACCTTAAAAGTCAATCCAACTTACTCTCAAATATAAATTAAAATTTAAAAAAAACAAACATAGTACTACCCTCACCGAGGAANTAGAAACAGATAGGGAATTTGAAAAGGTGGGAAGAAAAACGGGAAAAAAAGAAAAAAAAACATGAAGTGGAAAAAAGTGAACAATATGTCTCCATGCTGTTAAGCAATGGAGACAAAAATTGGGAAAAAATGGGCAGAAATAATTCCCCCAACACCTTGGCCAGCGTTAAAACTAAACTAGGATTTCAATTATTTAGGCAATTACTTTAAATTAATTGGACTGATTTAATTATTTCGTTGAATTGGAAAAAGGAGTGAGAACGGAATTCCATACCGAGAGCGTTGAACTTGGTGAAAAACGTCGGCGACTTGAAGCAGAGCAGCGGAGCGAGCAGGGCCGCCAGATAGATGGGGACCGTCGTGTGCAGGTTCCAGACTCGATCGAAAACCGGCGAGGAATCGTCAAGTTCGGTGTCACGCAGCAAACGCGAAAAATTCGGAGTCGAACTCGGGCAGTACACTGGAACGGGACATTCGGGATACTTTTGTAATACGATAAACTTCAATAATATTACACTACGTAACTCTATATAAACTATATGATAACTGTCTATCTATCTATCTACTTTTCTATCTACTTATCTATCTATCTATCTCTATATCTATATTTATCTCTCTCTCTATCTATCTACCTAACTATCTATCCATCTATCTACCTGTCTGTCTGTCTATCTCCCTAATTAAATTACTACCCTACCGATGTATTTATCTATCTAATTATAAGTCTGTCGGTCTACGTACCTAGTTACCTATTTATTTATCCATCCATCTATCTATCTGTCTGTCTACCTCCCGAATTACCTACCTCTCTATTTAGCCATCTTTCTACCTCTATCTAATCAAAATTTTCATCACTAATTCGATAACCACAAGTGAAAACAATCAGCACAAAAAAAACAACAGTTTTCTAAATTACGATCTTACGCGCGTATGAATTGTTCGGTTCCAGCTGAGGATTCCAGTTGCCATTGATTTCATCTGCAACGTTCAATATACACAAACCAACCAATTAGTTAATTAGGCACAAAGGTGTTATAATGAAGACAAACCGTAAACGTATTTAACCGTGTGGTACAAGAAGTTGGACATGAGGACCCAATAGACGGTAGCCGCTCCCAGCAACGACAGAGCTGAGAAAACTATGGAAATCCCGTAGCCCCATTTACCTAAAAGGAAACGGCACACGTCGGGAAAATCGGCCAGGTTCTCTTTCTCACCTGTCAACAAACCCAATACGAATCAATACTAACAATCATCAGATTAACATTAAACTTTATTATAAGTGAAACCACGATTAAGGCAACGGTGACTCGTAATACCGTTTAAAAATTCAGTGTGAAACCTGAACACAAAAAGTGATCCAGAAAAACCTAGTTACACAGAGAATGTTAAAGATTTCTGCTAGATTAAAGTTACCGTAGACATTGTAGACGCACAGGATCCTGTAGGCCGTATACAAGCAGATAGAGGCCATAAGAACCATCAGAAAGAGTCCCGTGGCGAATCCAGCCCGTTCTATTGCCCACGGCATCGAGAGTAGAGAAGTTCCCATCATCGTGTTCCATATAGCGAAACTAGATGAAGAAAGTTGGTCAAAACTACAGAACCGACTTTTAAAAGGTTGATACTAGAACACGGCATAGAAAATAGTCATGGCAACTGATAACTACTAGTATAAATATTAATTTAGGAAAAGGCTATGTATACATGTGATTTATGCATCTATGTAGGCTATATATCATTTGTATTTACTTAATATCAGTAATACTGGTATTAGATATTATCTAGATCTCTTTTCCAGTTGTAAATAGTTTAACTAGTTCAACCTGTATTGAATCAGTTATACTATGACGCCAGAGGATCACAGTCTTACATCGTTATTAAGCTGTTCTGCTTGCCTACGAATGACGGTGCTCCAGGAATGTACGGGTAGAAAAACGTGGATGGAACCACATGATCGGGTAACAACTACAAGGAAGAAAAATTTGATGGGTACGGTCAAGCCCAAGTAACGTACTGAAATATAATGGTAACTCAACATGACAATCTGCCGATCTCTCGCACGGAAATTACGATAAAGTGGACACAGTCACAATGTAGATTATTACCAGTGCGGTGTCATCAGGCGCGTACTGTCGTAACCTCTGATAATACTTGTAACGGTGAAAGACTGCTAAATCGTCCGTGTTGGAGGCGTCCGGCGTTTGAGGGACGGTGGCGGACGAGCTTCCTGGGACGCTGATGTTGGTAATATTCGGCCTGAAGTGAAACGGTCTTCTCGACGACTGTCCCGAGGACAGGTGCGGGGCTCGGGGTGATCTCCCGCTGATATCATCCACTGATCTGAATAGCAGAGAAACGACAAATTAACAATAGAAATGAATATGCGTACCACATGAATTATTTGCTAAGCTTCCTAGTATTACGGTTTGCTCAATCAACCTGAGACTGGTAATCGTTTCACTGTCCGACAAAGTGTTTTCCTCTCGTTGGTTTGCATACTCTGATTCATTGATAATGGCATCTGCATCGCCCCCTAACATTGTAAATGTTGTAATCGACGTCGAAATAGTGACACCCTCTCTAACAGAAGTAAACAAAAAAGCAAGCAGACGAATGTGTAAACCGCCCCACCATTAGGCTCACCGTTAATTTCGTATTTTTCAAATAATTCATTGAAATTTTATTATAACGCATAAAAATTTATGAATGAACCAGAATCAACTTTACGTTTAAATTTTTAAAAAATACCCGTAATTTTATGCATGTTTGTTTACTTCTTCAACAGGCATGTTGGCGACAACTGGTTTTCCAACAAAAGGTCTACTGTAGTTTGTTGATAAACATTACGTCACATGTGTTGCGTCATCGCAGGGTGAACGACCCTCTTATCACAGAGGCTTTAGTTTGCTGATGAGATGCTTAACTCGTAGTTATGTTATTTGCCAAACGACTAACCGGTTAAGGGTGCTCAGCTACTTTCTTTTCACATTGTGTTAATATATGTAGTTAACCTTAATGTTTATTAACATTATAAATAGTATTACATCAGTTGTCCTTGTGTATCTTTTTGTGTTATAAATCGCGAGGATCAGTCAACAATTTGTTTGAAGTTATTAGACCTTGATGTTAAATTAAATTATACTATATTCTTCTTAAAACAGTCACCTTGACAAGGTTACCTGGTTTTAACAACTTCGGTTATTTCTACCTCTCATAAATGTAACTATACTAAATTATAATATAGCGTAATTAACTTAAATTTAGTATATCTCGAGAATCGCTATTTTATACCATTTTCAAAGTCTCTTTATAATAACATTATGTCGATTAATAAAATATTATGGAAGTTGGGTTACTTTCAATTAAATGTATCCATTAGAATTATATTATGCAATGCATTAGGTCCATCAATCAGAATAGCACGACAATGAACAGAAAATCAACAAAGGTATAATTGAAGAACATTATTTGGTCGACGACGCCAAGTTGCCTTGAGTACTTGCAGCACCTTGCATCAAGACCGACGAAAGTGAAGTCGTCCCCGGGGTCTGGTTCAGTCCGCTCTGGTCGCCGCTGTCGAGCTGTTTCAATAGGCGGAACAGCGCTGCTGCTTCCCTAATCCGGCTGAACCCGATGCAGAAGGCTTGAACTTCAATAAACAATTCCTGTAATATATGAATGGACAAATAATAACATTGCAACTGTACTTACATTTACCTGTGTCATTAATATTGCAGACGGTTTAGTCACACTTGACATGTATTGATTTCTGTCATTCTTGAACTAATTCTAAGGCGGCAATCCATATTTACTTAAAAGACGAAGCGAACGGTTTACCTGCACGTTGATGATCTTGTTGCGTATAAGCGACTGGAGAAAAACGCAGACCAGCCTGACCAGTCTGTTCTGCATGTAGCGGTCTTTGATCGTCTCGCACGTCGATATACAGTTGGAGATGTAGAGATGCACAAACTCGGTGGGCAGTTCGACCGCTGTTGTCAGACGGTTCACCACTTCCATCGAGTGCAGCGACATCTCCATGTTGACCAAGACGCTCAGGTATTCAGTGATCTGCGAGGACTGCATCAGACGCAGCAGAACTTCGATGGCGATCAGCGGGTTGTTCTCCACCAGTGAAGGTAACTGTGATGAAAACCATACTTTATATTATCATATTAGGTTGCTATACTGTAGTACTATACTATGTTACTATACTGCTTTACATATTACCTTTCTACATTATATACACTACGTTATTACATTACTATACTACATGACATATTCTCTTTCTATACTTGACATAAAAACTATGTTTCTACATTACGTTATACATTACGTTTCTATAAGACACATGCACACTACGTTACTATACTACGTCACACATTGCGTTTCTGTACTATATACACATACTATGTTACTACATTGCGACGTTTCATGTTTCGTTTCTGTACTATATACACATACTACGTTACATATTATGTTTCTGTACTGTACATCCACACTACGTTTCTACACTACGCTATACATTACGTTTCTATACTATACTCTACACACATACTACGTTACGACGTTACTCTACTACATTACGTATTACGTCTCTATACTTTACAATGTTTTTACGTTATTGCCTCCATCCATCCATCCATCTATAAGTTACTACTTACTCTATACTACATAACACATACTATATTTCTACACTACTGCACGACATTACACGTTACGTTTCTATACTACCACATACGTACTCCGTTACACATTACGTCTCTAAACTATATGCACTTACTACGTTTTTACATTACAATCACGGCGGTAATATTACGTTTCTATACTATACAATGTTACTACGTCACTATACGACGTTACGTTTATGTTTCTATACTTCACATACACACTACGTCATATATTAGGTTTCTGGACACTCGTTACTAGGTTACACGTTACATTTCTAGACTATCCAAACACACTACGTCACATGTTACGTTTCTAGATTCGTACTTGTAATAAACCAGTCCTGACTGGCTAGGTAAGCAATTTAATCAGTGATATAGCCAATTAAAGGTTAATTCAGATTGAATTACTTTGGCAGGTGTGATGCCAATGTGGTAAACCAAGCGAGGATCCCGTTCCAGTTCACTGAGGAGTCTGTTCTGCTGGAAGAGGATCAAAGGCGCTGTAAAGGCTTGAGCCATCAGCCGCCGGGCTTCTGATCCTTCCCCTCGGGGGACACAGACGGTGGCGTCGTACGCAATCGTGTGTTCGTCTTGCCCTACCAGATCCAGCCAGACCATCTGCAATGGAAACGTTGGATTCAGTTATTCAGGGTTGGACGATACACCATATTAAATATCACATGATATTTCAATATATCGGTGTTCTAATATAGGAATTCCTTTCACGATATTTCATATCACAATATTAATATGAAAAAATCGCATGTCGTCTAAGCCAAGTCGGTAGATGGGTTGATGTATAGGTAGCAGAATTAGACGATATATCATATCAGCTATCAAAGTATTGATATATCATTTTTTTAAAGCCAGGATATATCGTATCAAGTTCTCTGTGAGGTTACAAAATACTTATATTTTGATATTACATATTATAATGTCAGTATGACAAAACTAGCATATCGTCCAACCCTGTAGCTAAGTAGCTAGATAGATAGACAAACGAACAGATAGCAAGATAGACAGATGAATGGAAAGCAGTGTTGGACAATATATCAAATCAAATATCACATTAACTCCCGCAAAGTTTGAAAAATACTTATACAATTCCTATTTTGATAAATCGTTCAAAAATATCGATACGACCAGGATATCGTCCAGCCCTGCGATTTTTACTTGCCCCTTCATAAAGAATTTTAAAATACGATGTTTGTAATAACTGTCCAGATTGAATTAGAATCGAATGATGGACGCTAGAGATACCTCGTCGTCGGCTATATAAAGTGGTGGAGCCAATCGAACAAATTCGGGTTTTAAGGTCAGATCCGTTAGGGGAGTGGGACCTGTTAAGAGGGCCTCTGCGGTCCATTTAATGGAAGCAATATCCGGAGAGGAACTGCAAAAAAAAATCCAAAAGGAATTAAATTAACTCGAGTTGGCGATTAGAAAACAATAAAATATTGTGTAATTACACATAATTTAAAAAAATGTAATAAAGTAATAAGAGAAATCGTGAAATCAGCAGCGGTAACATGATTTGAAAACTAGAATAGAATTACCTATCCAGATCGGCCTGGTTCTCGCGTATTGGTAATATGGCAGAGCATCCCGTCTTGCTCGTGACAGGTAGCTCGGACAAACTTTCGGCTAAGCCTGTTTGAAAGGCCGTCAAGTCCCCGAAGGTTAAACCGCTGACGTCGAGATTCAGTATCTGTCGGACAGTCTTCTTATATAACTATAACAAAGAAGAATTCGTGGCATTGATTATGATTACATCATTCATGAAAATCTAATCGATATTACATCCTTGTGAGGGCTCGTCAGCAGCTGGGTTAAGAAGTACCTCTCTGCAGTGCCAAACCTGGCGAACTGTGACGGACTCTCGTACTTCCGGGCGTTTTGCTGCCGTTCTTCCGGACAATTCTGTGGACCACCGAGAGTAATGAATATAGTGGCAAATGATTAAGTACTCATTATAGTAAGTTAAACACGGGTAAAGTATTTTTTTTTCAACACTATTTAGCTAGCAGAATACTGCAGCCATACACAACTTAAACCCCAATTTGATACAGAGTACTATACTCACCAGTAGATGAACAAATACAGGTGCAAAAGGATTTAAATTCACAGGGTCATTTTTGTACAGTTCGTGCAGGAGGACGGCGGCTGCTAGCCGTTGACCAGGCGCTGGCAGGAGGTCGGGATTCTGCAGCAGCAAAGTAATGGCGCATCCAACTATTGATATTTTGTTACAGTTTATAAAAGTTAACCAGTATAATTAGAGGTAGATATTAACTGAAATAACAAAAACCTTTAAAGTGATCTTGCTTGTTGAAAGCGCCCAGTTGTGACGACATCAACTCGATGGTCTGGTTGGTTACATTTTCAGCGTCAAGGATGCTAGCATAATATTTAAATTAATCAGATTTTTAAGTACCAAGTACATTGCATATTGAAGTAACGAGTAAATTACGATAATAGACTATCCAATTCCTTTGTTGACAGCGCCATGTTTACATGTACCGGTTTTACGATCCGTCTGCAGATTTTCCAGCGTTGCCAAATGTTTAAAATTATTTTATCAAACAGTAAAAGTCAAATTTTACAGAAATAAAAAGCCCGGCATATGAATGATTTTCTATACTCAAAATATCAATAGATCCATGAAAATTTGATATTCTAATAAAAAATACGACCTTTGTAAAGCGAATCATCAAGTGGCCAAGACAAGATTAGCTCAAGTGTCAATGACTCGACTCTACTCGACTTGGCCCCGAGTCGCGTCGAGTCAGCGGTCTTGGTCTTGAAGTCGGGTCGAGTCAGAGTAGTTGAAATCTGGGCCTGGGTAGAGTCAAAGTCGAGTCGAGTCGGTCAAGTCGACCCGAGTCAGTTTCGACGTTAAACCCCAAGTCGATCGAGTCGACTTGCAAAATCCCTTAGTCGAGTTACAAAGACGCCACAAATGATCATTATAGATAATGATATTCCATTTAGTTCTATTATGATATATTGCTAAAACTACAGCAAGTCTAATGTTTATCTATCAAATAAAATTCATCTGTACCATGGTAATCATCATTCTTCGTGGTCTCAAAGGTACCGTTCCTTCTAATGGCCTGCTTCACAAGCTATGTTACGTAAGCAAACGAGACAGTGCATTCAGATCATTAGGAGACGAGATTATATTTATTTAACAACACATTTTTTCCTGTCAATCTCACGCTAAATGGTAATAATTGTTTTGCTACCGAACTAAATAACGCGCATTCGCACTGAACACATGAGGGAATGCCCTAGACCAGGTCACACCGATTCACCAGCTATGCGTGCACAGACTCGTAGGCAGGTCGTCCCGAGAAAAGCTCTTGTCTTTCGGGCAATGTCATCCGTCCAGAGGTGGTCCCAGGTAAACCATCGACACTTCCGTGTGACCATAAACAGCCGACACGGACGGGTATAATCTCTTTTCGGGTAAGCCTGTACATTCAAACAATTTATCAATTATTGTCCATCAGTTAAACTGCCACGTAGTCAACATCATGCTTTATATGAAAATTAAATTACGATTACGTGATAATGTTAATGTAACGTTAATCATAATGTATATAGGTTTAATAATTTGAATAAAACAATAACAGTTTATAACGTCTTCTCATGGAAATAATAATAAAAATACCAAATGAACACAATTGGGTATTTAAATTTTATAAAAAACTTGCCAAAATATTTTCTAGATGCATGCTAGGTTTACTCGGGAAAATAGGATATCTGACCTCGAAAAGCCACGCCAAGGAATTCGTAATTGCGTTCAAACGCCAGGGTATTGTCTTCGCAATCCAGGATGACTCGGATCCGCTCCCCGACCTTCAATGATATAATAACAATAATAATAAATAGTCAATTAAACTTAAATACGAAACTGTTTGGTGTCCACTGAATTTTTTTTAATTTAATAACGAAGTGAATTCACAGATGAATAAATAATTTGTTAACAGAGTTGAAATTAACCGAATAATGTTTCAAGATGGTTTGACGATTATTTTCTATCGGTTAAATTACCTGATACTTTGGGGCATTGTTCAAGAGCGGATAGTTGCCCTGAGAATCTCCGTTGTGGAGAAGGTAATTGTCGACTAAATTCCAACCCCAGCTTTGGTCGTCCGATCCTAATAGAGCTATATACCCTGAAGCCTGAAACATAAAAAGCATAAGTTTACCAAGTCAGTCGCGCGTTTTTTTTTTCAAGTATAAGTTGATTGTAGTATTTATATTAATCAGTCTAACTTCCTAGTTAGCCTAGGTTTTAGGTTTAAAATTCACATCCTTCTAGTAATCATTATAGCTTATATATTGGATATAGTTAATTGTATAACTTGATTTTTTTGTTAAAATCTATATTTGAACATCGGAATGCACCTGCAACGAGGCTTCCTTCGTCGCAACCCCGACAACAGCGACGGTTCCCAGCGGTCCTTCCCAGATAACTTCCCAGGCGTGTCTTCCGTGGCTAAACCCTATAGACAAAAAGACTAGTTTGTTTAAACCTATGCAACTCTGCTACGGGTCGCTAACTCGGACGTTGTTCTGTTTAACGAGGAAATGTGACGGAGAGTTACCTATTTTCCCTCTAACTGCGTCCGTGCTTTGAGCCACAGGATTCCTGTGTATTGTCAACCCGTTGGACTTAACGTAAATGTTTCTGGAGCAGTCGTTGGGGTTCCACGCGTGGTAGAACGCCTTCAGCTTGGCCTTGTACGTCGGCACGGATAACAGAAGATCAGATCTAAGAACCTCCTCTGCGAGTTTTCGAACGCAGTGGAGTCTCCAGACGTCATTATTTTCGTCATTCAATATTCTGAGGGGACAAAAACAGAACAGTCGAACGATGTTTAATCCACGGTAAGGCCAAACTATGAACAACGACTAAGTACACAACGTCGCGTCTCCGACCGAAATCGACCGCCAGCTTACCTATACCAATTTTTACAGACTAGGGAACAATCACGAAGGTCCTGGAGCGAAAGGAATGCGAAAATTTGTTCAAGGATACTTTCTGGCAGGTCACTTATCTGCATGGTGAAAACCGGTCCCCTCCGTCTCTTTTTCACTTCCACACAGATTGCAGGGTTTTAAGCTGCTGTCGCCGCTACGCTTTATAAGAATACATTCAGTTTTCTTGGCAGCAGCGTTAGCCTTTTCATCTGCACTTGATGCAGTCGGCTTTTTTCAAACAAACAAACAAACAAAAGTTTGCAGGACAACAATTCGCAGCAATTAGGCACCTTAGCAGAAATTCGGCAAACGTCAAAGTTTGCAGCGTTGCCAGTTTTACGAAAATTGACGCTGTACCCAAATCACCGTGCAGAAGACATAACAATTAACTAGTATGTTAGTATTTTATTAATTTCTTGAAAATAACCGTTGATTTAAAAATTCAAATCAAGGTAAAATACAAAGTTCCTGACAGTTATAATTAACTGTGTTAAATACTTTTTTAATGATAAAAGTGAAGCAGATAACTTAATTTTAAGTTTTTTGAGTTCTCTTCTTCAATTATTTAACAAATTATTTTATTCTTTCATTTTCACTCTGTCTGATTCTTCTTCAACCAGTTAATTTGAAAAAAATAATAGATTAGTCACGTAACCGGGTTAGTTATCTTAATATGCGATAACAGCACACGTGATTACTAATTAACGCTGAGAAATATGAAATTGGTTTTATTAAGTTGCTTTTTAAGGGACTTTGAATTTTACTGATATAATTTTTATAAACGCTCTGGAACAACTTGGTAGATTAACAAAATAATCCTAAGCATTAAAGATAAATCACTAATTACGGATTTCAAAATGTAAGTCAAGATACACGATATTCCGAAAGCCATAAGTTAATTAATACACAATTTATGACACTGTAATTACAACTGGTCAGTTAGCGCGATTGGTTGATAAAACCCATGACACTGGTTTTGAGGAATGTTCAACTTTCAAGAGGATTTACTGTTTTATTGATATAGCTTTGGATAACACTCTGAATCAACTCGGTGGATTAACACACACTATCTTAAGCTGGCAAGAACTGTTGTAATGTTTTTAACAGATAAGAATATTAGTAATAAGCAAGCTTTCTTTTTAATATTTCCCTTTCCAAACAGAACAGAATTTTACAACTGCACAATGCGTCAGCCGTTTTGTGTTTGTTTCACTTTCCTTCCCTTTTGTTTTGATTTCGTTAGTAAAGGTTTGTATCTGAGACGTGGGACTAGCTCAGTACGTCCTCTAGATTGGCACGTAAGTCTGATAGTCACACAAGGCACCTGGGACAAAGTACACTGATTAAGACTCTGGTACATGCACAGAAGCAAAAAGGCGGCACTAATCCTGCGGGATTACGGTTTTAAACCTCAACCCAAAATCCCCATCCACATGTGAAAACAGCACAGGTTAACGAAGTCCTCGACGAAAGCGTGCATGGCTATTTGCCTGTTGGTCAACATGCTGTCAGACGATTGGTTGACTTCAGACTCGTTGGGCGGAGCCTCTCGATACAGAGCGCATACCTCCTGGGGGGAACAGATAACAATAACGATACAAATCTTTACTAATTGCTCTTTTTATCAAGCCAGCGAGTTAAATTAAAGTTATTGCTTTATCGGTTAAAAGGATTATGATTGCATTTAATTTAAGAATGATGCTAACTAGAATCACGACTTACAGCTTTCTCGGTGCGGGTGTCCCAGGATAGCATAATGGCCGTGGCTGGAAGCCTCTGGTTAAGAAGGACAATCTGCTGGGTGCTTCCGTCGGGAGCCATAAAGTTTCGCTGATTCTCGGGAAACTTGGAGAGCAGCAGCTTGGCGAGGGCCTGGTACCAGGACAGCGGCTGAGCCAGCAGCGAGCACAGCTGCGGTTCCGTGTTGCTCAGCAATTCTGTATGCGACAGCGTCAGTAGCTCCTGAAAATCTGCCTGAGACAGCGGGGACGTCTGTGGAGTCTGCTGTAGCCGCTGCCACAGCGTGTCCCGCCTGCAGTGAACGATGGCCTTCTCCACGACGGACTGTATCTGCTGCTCGGCCGATTTGGCCTGGTCCGCCATAATCTTCTGCATGTGCTGCTCGTGTTTGGTGTAATAACCTGAAGACAAAGTGGAGAATAATTAACGAGTGGTAAATGTATGCCTACGGATTTTGGAACAATTGCAACTAATACGTAACATTTACCTATCCATCTACTTAACCATCTACCTATCTATCTGTCTACCTATCTACCTAATCTATCTATCTTTCTATCTGTCTGCCAGTCTGTCTATCTATGTATCTACGTATCTGTCTGTCTGTCCTGTCTGTCTGTCTATCTATCTCTCTATCTATTTGTCTACGGAAAAAAAACATTCAAATTTCTCACGGTATGCACCGTCTTCCCGCCATACCTAAGTAGTTGATTTCCTCTTGGCGTATGAGCATCGGCGCCCGCAAACTAGACTGCTTGCCGGCCATTGCAGCCGCTGCTGCAGCCACAGTTGACGTGCTGCTCTCTTCAGGGATGGGTTCCGGGTTTGAGGTAGAGAAGACGTCGTTCATGTTTGAACCGTCTCCCATGCTGGTAGCAAAGCTAGGTGTGCTTTCCCGTCGCTCTAGAATCGTCTGCGCGCTTTCGGGTATGCTTGCGGCCCCGCTGATCTCCGGCGGAGGGGCTGAAGCCGCTTTCTGCGGGGGTTGCGTGGCTGTGGTCGAAACGGTGCGAAACTTGCCAAGCCGCTTCTCCATCATTACCTTGGGGTAGAGATCTCGCTTGGAGGTGAGGATAACGTAGTACTTGAGTTGAAGACTCAATGCCTGCCCCGCTGCTGCGGAGGGATCGAGCGATACCAACAGAGTGACGTCATAGTCGTCCAGTTGCTTGCTTTCACTCGAATCCCTGAATAATTGACGAGAACTACATTATTAATATCCAACGCGGCGGCCATGAGCCGGCAATAAACATTCACTCATTCACTCATATTATTTATAGATTTTTATTTTATTATCATTTTATTTTTAGATATCGTCGGTTTGAGTAGCAATAAGGGTCTTACTGATGGAAAGCTTTGTAGGACCACTGACGAGCCAGGACGTATTCTGTGCCTTTTTCTTCGGAATCCGGTGCGGCGGTGACCATGCGCAGGACGCGGAAGTTGTACCGCTTCTCGTGGTTGAGCAGATAATTGAACAGCTGTTGACCAGGTGTTGAGCGATTTTCAATGGTGAAAGTAAAGCCGGCCACTTGATTCCTGGCGAAGTTGGGGGCCTGCAACAATTTCACGCGTGTTCACTAAAGTTTGCTCATTTACACAATCCTATTCACTCTTCAAAACGTGAAATGTCTTTATCAATAAAATTATGAATTCAAATAAACGGAAATAGAATATTCCAAATGCTACAGGACAAGTCTGATAAAACTTAAATAATAATAATAATAATAATAATAACAATAAATTACCTTATTGTAGTATTTGGTGAAGTCGTCGAGAAAACTGACTACGTGAAACATGGGCTTGAGCAGGATATGCCGGCCGGACACGAAAGAGTGCAGCGTCCTCAGATGAAAGTCATACGTAAACGAGTGCAGGTGAAGAAGGACCTAGCAAGTTGCAAATTGCGTGTTTAGGTAAAACGACAGTTGAAAAGCTAAACGGAAATAACAATAAAATAAATATTTTTTTTTTTTAGAAAAGGAAACCTTGATTTGGTCGCATTCGTTGAGGAAACGATCGGTGTAATGAGCCAGCGAACTGGGAGAATGACCCGATCCCGAGTGCAGCAAACGGCAGGCTTCTAGTGCGTGCATTTTGGTGTAGAAAAACGGTTCCTGAATGGCTACTTCGCAGATAAGTATGCCACCTAATATGATCAAACATAAGTGACATTAATATTACGCGATTAAAGTCAGCATGTAATACATTCTATCTGTGCATCTTGTGTTTGTATGTCTAATGTGTGTCAGTCTATCTATAATCTATCTATCTATCTATGTATCTATCAGTCTTTCTGTCTATTTATTTCTCTATCTACCCATCCATCCATCCACCCATCCATCCATTCATACAACAATCTATTTATCTACCTACCTATCTATCCATCCATCCATCCATCCACCCACTTAACTACTATCTATCCATTCATCCATCCATCTATTCCTATATGTATCCATCTACCTACTGATTTATCTACTCATATATCCATCCACCCGTCCAACTATCTACCTATCTATCTATCGATCTATCTATCGATCTATCGATCTACCTATCGATCTATCTATCTATCTATCTCTCTATCTATCTGTCGATCTATTTATCGATCTTTTTATCTATCTATCTATCGATCTATCTATCGATCTATCTATCGATCTATCTATCGATCTATCTATCGATCTATCTATCGATCTATCTACCTATATATATATCTGTCTATCTATCTATCTATCTACCTACCTACCTATCTATCTATCTATCTATGTATTGATCTATCTATTGATCCACACACTATCCACCCATCCGCTCATCTATTACATGGTATAACCATATACCCGTACTGTTACTGACGTCTTCCTTAAATGCGTAATACGATGTTCGTTTATAGTAACTACCTTGATGCGATTTGTGAAAATAGAGAACGCGGTTCTCCTGCGCGCTCAAGTTGGCCCTCGTGACCATGGATTTGCGCAATTCCAGATCGCTGTTCCTCTGCTGCTTGAGGACACTCTTGGGTCCCCGCTTGGCGGCTGTGGTTTTGATATCCAGTTGCAAAAAGCCAAGGGTGTGCAGATATTGCGTGTACTCCTGTAAAGGCACAAGATACGCACAGGTCACTAAAAGTGTCGAACGTCATGGATAACCAGCAAAACATGCGTTAAATGAGTACTGCCATGTTCCGTATCGTTTAATGGACAATTACAACCTGTTTAATAAACCAAGTGGCATAATTAACTACTCGATTTCAAGCTAATTAAATCTACGTTAAATCAGAAAAATGGTCCTTATTTTGCTAGGAAAGCCGGTTCAATTCGTTACAAAAGGGTTGGATCCCAACACTTCCGACACGTACCTGAATATAGGCAGCACACAAGCTTTGATGCCAATGATCATCTGTAAACCGGCGCAAAGGCGGAGGGGATCCGGAAGGACTTGCCGGTTTCCCGTTACTTTGAACAGAAGTTCCAGAATCATGTCGCGACCTGCAAGTATGACAGTCAAAATACCATAGTATCCCAACCACTAGTAGTGCGATTTTGCATTATAAGAGTACAGTACCTATTGAGATCGGATGACGAGTTGTTTGGTGTCAGGATGGCTAAGTTGGGGTCTCTCGTGCTGGCCACTTGAACTCTCCATTTCGGTAGGAAAAGCAACGGAGTAAGGCAATAGTGAATGGTGCGCGCTACTTGTTTGAAGAGCGCCAGGATATCTTCCGACACGGAGACGTTGCTTCCCGAAGTACGCGTCTGCCATAGAATCAACAAACGTTGAAGTTCCTCGCGTTTCTCCAAGCGCCGTTTCTCCAACCACTGGTGACCGTGACGACTGACGGGATCCCACAGTCCGTTGTGAGGTATCTGGCCCGGAAGTTTCGGTGATTTCGTATCCCGGAATGCTTCCAAAAACAAGCTGGGCAGACTCTTCTTGACAGCCGGGTTCATACTAGCCGACGGCGGCGCTTGCTGCTTGATCAACGTTTCCACGTCCATGCCGTTCACTACGAACGGGTTCTGCTTCAGATTCTCCGGTACCCTGGACCGTGAAGTGCAGAGCTGATTATGGAACAAGCCCAGTTTCTGAGCTGCAATGCTACTCAAGAGAGCCCAGCGGGCCACATGCCACTGAACTAAGGACCTGCACTGTCTGACCAGGGCTTCTTGGGTGTCCTTGGAGCAGTTGTAGGTCAGCAGAGTCATCTGCGGTCCGGTTATTGCCATCCAAATGAAGCGCTGGCGCGGCACTAGAAGGTACTCGTTATCCGGACTGTAAAACGGCAGGTATTTCTGATAGCCTTTTTGCATCTTTAGCGACATGGGTACATTATCAGCTGCTGCTACTTCTCCTCGGGTGTTCTCCTTCCACTGGCTGAAACTACGCCCTATGAGGATGAATGGGAGTAGTCTGGCGCGACTTAGCCGATCCATGTCCTTCTGCCACGTGTTGAGCGAGCTCAACGGGCGGTAAGGCGTCTCCAGTTCCCCCGTGCTGGCGAATATCTTGAGAACACTGTCGGGTATAATGTTAACCATGGTATTCATGAACGTCTTGATGATGAGAGGAATCGTGTGCAGGGGCAAGTGCTGGAATTTCTCTTCTCGCACCGTTGGCACTTGTTTGGATAGTCCGAACTGCAGCCAATCGGGGGCTAACTGGTGGTAGACAGCATGGAGGATTCCTCGATCTCCGGTTTCATACTTGTCCAGGTCGACGCTCGATGGATGATAGGGTACCAGGGCAGACACTCTGGAAAGCGGCCTCTCGCTGGGTGAGGAAGGAACTCCAGTGCGCAGCTGTAAAACCGTGACAATGATTAACTTTCAAGATGCTTCCAGAATACCGAATTGTAATACATTACCTGAGTCAGTGAGACCGGAGAATGCGGCATATGCGCGTAGTGGTGCGAGGCGCTGCTGGCGTGGCGAAGCTTGGCTTTAATTCCTGTTCATTTAACAGGAGATCGTTCATTTACAAAACAGCGCACAAATAATTTGGTATAGATAATCCTCGCTTTACATTTTTCAGCAAAAAAAGAAGAGGAAAACGATAAAATGAACCAAAACGAGAACAACATGTGAACGAGACAAGAAAATACGAAAACTGCAATTCAGAATGACGAGATTTAGGTTTTCACTGCAAAGTTTAAGAAACTCTGGTCACCTGGATCCTGAGGATCAAACCCGCCTGTCCAGACTGCACTGTTGGCACGCTGAGGTGGCAGGCCACTGAAGGAAACCGAGCGGGCACGGGAATCTTCCAGTGTCTCTTCATCTGCAACACACAAAATACAATAATAATGTGTAATCTATGCTGAAAGAGTTCTTAAAAGTTAATAATTAATCAGCATGCAATACAGAGGGTCGGAAAACAAACAAATAAATAGCCTACTAAACCGTGAACAATGCGTGCTTCACGTATTCCGACTTACCATTGGCAGACGTAAACGATTCGGAGCAAGGTAAACTGCAGTGACTCGTAGTATCCGGCGAGCTGATGCACAGGGGATAGCAGAGAAGTCGGTACTCGGTGATGATGTCCCACAGACTGTGCGCTATCGTCATTTCCAGTTTCTCTTTCAAAGTGGGAATGCTGACGTGACCCATGATCCATAATTTGAACTCGAGAAGCGCCAGAGGACCTTTCAGTTGACAACAGGGTTATATTTATTTATATCCGTTTATATTTATTTCAATATATAATCTTAAGAATTGTATAGTAATCGATAGGGTCATTACTAATGGTAATATTTATTCCGTATGAAGTAATATCCATTTAGTATAATAGCATATATATTTTTATGATTACATTATAGTTATTATTATTAATACCAGGGTTAAATGTACACATATCAATGAGTGAATAATCGAGTTAGTGAAAATATACCAGGGCCAGGTGACGAAGGTGACCTCTCATACGCCACAGTCCTTGTGAACTCCACAAGATGGCTGACATCAGGTACTTCGACAGGGTCCGGGCTGAAAAGCTCTGGTCGAGGCCATTCTTCCATTTTGATGGGATTCCCCAAACCGTCGACCAGGGCGACGACAACGCAAGCTATGCCTCGGTTTCCTTCGCCTTGAGGCCTGTTGTAGAGGAAGATGTCGGTTTCGGGGGCGGGATGTTCTGAAAAATCCTGGTCGAGAGAAAGAAAATGATGGAAAAATAACGTACAGTTGAGATAATTCCAGTTACAAAAGAGTTTTAGATACTCCGGCAAAGCAAACTGTCTTTTACTAGATTTTTTCCCCTACCGAGGAGCGAAATGAGTAAACCCGTAAATCTGAGAAAGGGCATTCTGTTTGTCCACGTGCGAATTTCAGCGGGTAAACATCCGCAATGCTGTTTCAGTATTAATCATCATATTACAACCCTTAAACCTTGAGCAACTTCCCAGTAGTTAATAAAAAACTGTTGCTAGAACCAGCTAGATCAAAGCTACTTACCTGTCTTTGGTAAAATATTCGTTTATTCTGATTTAGATCATAGTTGCCCATGATTTGTCCTATCACTGCTTACTTCTCTATTCCACGGAACACATTAAAGTGACGAAAGTACACGGGATGGATGCAAAAAAAAGGGGATAAAGTACTTTTCACTCGAAAAAACTCGCTTTTATAATTACTATCTCGACACATAGTAATACATATAGTAATAATACATGATGCATACAAGTATAAAATTAGTGTACTCTTATTTAGCTTTTGATATATATGTTTAAAAATAAGAACAGTACCTGGAAATGATGCTCCGGAGCCGAGTCCATATATTTCGGAGGGTAGACGATCTGCATCAAGTTCTGCCTCAGGTAGTACGTCACGGCAGCCAAGTACGGTAAAGCGCTCGACTGTAAAGTGAACTGGAAAACCAAATGCGGTCGGTCTTGTGGCTTCTGAATGAAGTGCACATCGTCGGCTGTCAGCTTGCACGAAGGATTCCTACTGAGCAGTCCGTGGAGAACTTCCAGGACGGCGTCGTCCAGTTTGTTCTGCAGCACGCGTACCAGATCCTCCTTGATGGCCGAACTGGCTTCAGTGGTACCATGAACCCGAAGAACGATGCAGTCCTCCCGTCGAGGCTGGACCGAGTTGCTCCTGGATAGGTTCAGACTGGCTACGCTGATCTGATCCCCGCAACTTTCTCTGTCGGTTCCAAAGCCGGTTCTTCGTCTGGAACAGTCGTCTTCATCTAGAAAGTACGATCTGGTTGTTAGTACTTAAATAACCAAGCACGATTTGCAAATTCACACTTTTAGAAAAAAAAATTTATAAAAAAAACAACAAGAAAAATTAACCGTACAGGATCGACTTCGACAATCTCATACAGAAAATGCGATTTTAAAGACTGGATATTCGAAAATCCAAAACAATTCGTAATCGAACGAAATAAATTATCAGATAAACTCGTCCCAAATCAAAGTCAGGGATTAAATAAACATAACAGAGTATAAAATTCGCCGAGTTGGCTATTCACATCGCCATTCATTCGCCATCCGGCCCCCCCCCCCCCTGTCATTGCGTGCATCGGCCTAACTAAAAACGAGGTAACGCCCGGTATTGACATCACAAGAATGGCCGTTCGCATCGCTGACCCACAAATCACGGATCTCTGGCAGCGAACAAAAGAAGCTACCCTTTTTCCGACTATAGTGCTCTTTCCAGTAGATTCTAATCAAACTATCGGTACTGCCAATTACTTTTCATTTCAATTCTGCCAATTATCGTTCACGATTATCGCAGAAATCACGGTTTGTCCAGCAACAGACAGTGTTCTGATCGTAACCAACTATTGGTACTTTGAATAGATTCACATAGTCTTGCCAATTAACGCCTAATCACCCTGCTATTAAATTACGGATTTAAAAAAAACTTTGGAAAAAAAAACCTTTATCAGGCGCACTCGCAACGGAAGACTTCCTCGTAAACGCCACGCTCATAACGCAGCCGTCCGGTTCGTCATTATTGCTGCGAAAGCTCGATGCTGTTTCTACATTTCGAAGAGTAAAATCACACAAAATATTGACATTGTTACGAGTGAAATCTTGTTTGAATGAAGACGGGGAAACACAAAAATGCAAACCAGAAGAAGCGCCGTGGCCAACACAAAATCCTTCGTGCAGGCGGAGGTAAAAGACGTTGCCCGATTCCTCCTGGTAGACGAACATATTGTTTCGATTGGTCACCGAGAAGGCGCTCAGAACGACACGAAGCTGCTGGACACCCTTGGAGGCTCCGTGCTTTCCTGGACCAGCCTAAACAACAAACATGAGAAACGAAACTTAAAACACCAAACTAATTTCGGTTACGCTTCTATAAATAGGTTGGAAATGGCAATGGAGATCAATTATCGGATACACAGCGACGGTAAAACATCGAGACTCTCACCTTCAACCGTGGGTGCAAAGGGAAATGCTTCTCCCACACTACGGGGCACGAGAACGACCCCGGCTCAAATTTGAGGGCAGCCTCCAGATAACCATGATTCTGCGCTAGTTCAGAGTCGTCTGCCGACGCTAGGCGCGAGAACGAGTGCTCCGAGAAGGATGACTCCCCGTCGTGCCAAATATCATCGCTCGATTCGGGTTCCAGAAGTTGGTTACACGTCCTCGTGTCGTGTAAATCCTGGCAACAGATGATGCATTATTGACAACTTGACTCGCAACTGATATTCATTGCGACATAATATAAGAATCGATTGATGACTTAACATAAAGTGACAATCCTTCGGTCATTATCTTTAATTATTATATATTACTAAGAACATTATTATTATACACATACATCATTATTATTGAAGACATTATTGTAATAATTTGTAATTTGCCATTGTAATTTTCCTAATAATGCCATAGTATATTGTTACTTCTTCGAGAGACTGAAGGAATTTCCGACATTAACCTAATTACTTCCTTGAGATTACGCAGAAAGTTGCACTTGTCGTTGTGACGTAATCCTAGCTACTGAATATTTCATGACAACTATCATGAATACATTGAGCATGAGCATGATATACTTTGACATCAGACACCGTGTACAGAACCCATCTAGAGGTAACTTACTGCAAGCTGATTGTTACCTTTAGTAGCATTCGTTGATTGACAAGCTTGCAGAGGGATTTCACGTTATCCAGGAGCCTTTCGTGGGTCTGTTTCCAGGCGAGCAGTTCTTCCGGTTTGGCCAGCGCGTACCGGCAATGGAAGTAAGAAATCACGGCATGGGGACAGAATTCCAACACCAACCAGAACGGAGGCATCTGAAATGCACGACGAATCAAATTAGTCAAAAAAGAAGCCAATGATCAGGATAACGTCAATATATATAATCTAATATGTTATGTCATAATATATAATAGAAAAATGTTAATAACAGTGATAATAATGAATGTATCACAATTTGTAAATAATTCACAATACAATATTATATATTATGATATAAATACAAGAAATATATGAAGTATACAAGTCACAAAAAGTGATAACGAGGGTTTTGTAAGCTACCGGATTACTTTCTGTACAAGCAGTCAATTAGCAGAGTACTTACCCGAGCTCTTCTTACGTCCAGATCTCTGAGCCATTCGCACTCGTCATTAGTCTCGGAACTCCCTCCGTCATAGCCGTCCTCGGTATGCAAGACGCTGCGAACCGTACTCGACGCATCACTCTGGTGTTCTGTGAAAGTCAACCAAAAGTTACAATCGTTCCTTACGCTACAGATACTCATCGTTAAAGCTTACGACGTATACTATACACAGCCTTGGTATCTTACGTCAAACGCAATTCGTCCTCATAAAAGGCTACTTCTTCTATTCTTATTTGTTATCCAAGTACTTCGTACGATAATAATCACTAGGCAATTTAAACCACGTATGCGATTATACACGCCTTTTCTTATTTTAACAACAAACGATGATAAACAATGAACTGAATCATATTTTACTGATTATAGATAACTGTTATTAGAAAGTATTTAAGTTAATCACAGTAAAAATAACATTATAACAAACTAAAGTTATGTATCACAAACCTGCCTCTTTCGTTCAATTTCAGGTTGGGAAATGTCAGAATAGGATTGATTCATAATTACGGAAACAATGTCTGTTTATACAACGTCACTTAATGAATATGGCCAATAATATTTTTATTTCAAAAAACTACAGGTGTACCTGAAGGTCTTCGCTTCTTCGATCCAGGGGGGTTTCTTCCGCCGACCACATCTTCATGAACGACTACTTCGGTCATCGTCACTCCCTCGACAAGTTCAACAAAGGACTGAGACGGCTGATCGGCAGCAGCCTGCAAGGCCGCCTCGACTGCCTGGACTTCGCCCGAATCCAGAAAATGCGTTTCTTTGAGTGTCAACTCAGTCTCGGTCACGTCCTCGACGGTAACAGTCTTTGGGGTGGAACTGGCGTCTCTGTTCTCGTCGACTTCATCTTCTCGAATCGGGGTGGTGGCTTCCTCTGCGGTCGTACTGAGGAAGACACTATCGTGCAGCCTTTCACTGACCTCGTCGCCGGTCTTATCTAAAGCGACACCTAAAGGCGGATGCAGGGACCCGTGCGCTCTGCGAAACCGGCGGACGAAGTCTTCAGTCAAGTAGATGTACTGCCCGCACTCGATTAAACGATAACCTGTAAACCACAGGGACCGGTTAATTAACATTTCCTCGACACCAGACTATCTAGTCTTACCCTGCATGGTGATCTTGTTGAATTCCGTCACAAATTGCCGGTAACTCTCCTCGGGGTTGAGAACAAACTGCAGAGGGACAACAGTCTTGCAGCACGAGGGACGCTGCGGCGACGACTAACGTGCACAACAAATTATCAAGATATTAGATGTTATTAAACCCTGGTTGAAAAAAAAATCCAGTCGAACGCTTTAAACAAACGTAAGCTAGCAAACAAAACTATTTAACCTTTGGTGTATTTTTTAAATCTGTAAATTAAGTACAAAGTATACAGCAAGTCAATATATTTATAACATGTTATTTATTTATTATGTTTCTCGGCGACGGCTGAAAAGCCCATTGCCTCGTTCAGTTACGCTTTACATGTAATATGATTATAGGACATTAAAATTAAATATTATATATGTGACAGTAAGTATACAAGTAACATAAATATTACAATAATCATTTAAATAGGAATACTGCTAATTTCCATTTGATTAATACAATTTTTAAAAAAGTGAGGGCAATATGGCATAGGCACGTATCTATCTATCTATCCATCTATCCATCTATCCATCTACCTACCTACCTACCTATCTATCTATCTATCTATCAGACTTTCTGTCTATCTAGGACGTTATGCCACATGCCAAGAATATGTAATCAACGAACTAGCCGTTTGTTTTGTTTTACCTTTATGTGTTCCACGACCGTGTTCAAAGTTGATTCCTCAATCGGGAAGGAGTCTAGCAGGAACGCGACAATTTCGTCGCGTATCATCCATTCAATCTCAGCCACAGCGGCTCGCACGTCCTTGCTCTGCGTCTCCGGTAAATGTTTGAGGTGACGCAGAAATGGTGCAGTACTGGAGGTCGTACTTTCCTTGTCGTCCTCGTCATCGTCGAGCAAATCTTCCTCGTCGTCACTCGAATCCTAAAAACGGAGAAGCACAGACGGAAACCGGTTAAGTTTACACCAGTCGACAAGTAAACGATGAGGGGGGAAATCACCTCAGCATTGTTTGCCACGTGACCGGATGAGCTACTGCAGAAAGAGGTGGTTCTCATGTTCTGATGTCCTTGCACAATGTTCTGAATCTCTTCGTCCGATCGAAAAGTTAAGCAAAGAAAGTCTAGCGTGATTTTTAGACCCGAGAGATCCAGTAATGATGGCGAACCTGAAAGTAAAATTATTTTTGTTAAAGAGTGGGTTACAAATTGCCAGTCTTTAATTTCGATTAACTGGTTGATTGATTACCCGGAATGCATGTTAACAGGTCACCAAGACAGGTCGGTATAGAGCTGATGGGCTGACTTGTGATCTCCTTGTTGCATCGCAGAGTAGTGGTCAAGTGGAGGAACAAGGGACTCAGCGGACTATTGTCTTTTTCCAACTCGTCGTCGATATCGCCATCCATGTCGGCTGAGGGACTCGACGTGTGCGAGGCCGAACTGCTGCCGACGGTGCTTTCGGCGCCGCGTGAACGCGGGTAATTGACACTCTGCCAATAAAATTTAAAAGAACTGTTACTCTGTTTTCGAATTACCGTTTTACTTCATGTATCTTCTACTCTGCACAAGTCCTTGATATCCTGTAAAGCAAATCCAGTTACGCAATCTTATTACATGACAACATAGCTGACTGTTGCAGGAACGAGGTAATAGTAATTCCAGAAAATTTTCCCGGTAAATACATATTCAAGTGTCGCTTTACGAGCCGAGTGATTGTAGCAACCATACCAGGATATCATTTTCTAATTACGTACTTAATTTGTTGATGATTACGTGATATTTACTTGTTCACGACGTGATACTGATGTTATTTATGGTATTGATATAACATACTTCGTTGGTATATTAGCAAGGATAAGTTAAAGGATTGATAACATGCCATGAGAATCTATATTAAAGCTCACATGAATTGCTACCCTTCAATGTATCTTTACTTCTTCACTTTACTCCACAAACATATCTTTAAAACCGTTGATGTAAGTAGTTATTGGTATGAAAGTATTAGGCTACTTCACTTAAGATTCAATTACTGATATTGTAGAATGCCAACAACATCTATCATCACTTACGTGGTCCGTAACAAAGCTAACGAACGCATTGTCGTGCTGCTCCGAGTTGGGCGACTCGAGCTGCCAGTCCGAGGGGCAGTAAAAATAGTAATCTTGCTGCGACGGAACAGGTTTGAAGCAGAGATGAAGAATTTCCTCAAAGCGCGTCTTGATGATTCGGTGCAGGTGAACCAGGCTAGTGCACGGCTTATGAAGGCGTAGCAGGCTTAAAGGAAACTGTTGAGAGAAAAACAAGCAAAGATTTATATAGCGGTTCTACTAGAACATTGTAACTGGGCCATTCTGTATAGGAAGATTGCGTTTAACCCGTTCCAGAACGAGGTAACGTAAACCCCAAGCACGGTTTACCTGCTGGTTCAGCGAAACAGTCTCTTCGGCAGAGTCGTGCTGCTGGCGGATAAATTCCACAAGAGACTTCGCCCTGAAATCCTTTAAATGTCCGCAGATGTTCTGCAGAAACGACGTAATGTCGACTTCCAGCAGCGTCTCCTTGCACAGATCCATGGCAGCTTGAACATCGCGGCTGTGAATGGAATGGCCCTGCTGTAGAGACGTGAACAGAGCCTGTCCCAAGCTCTTGCAGTACAGAGTCTCTACGATATTGCAGTACTTGAGAAGAATTGGTGCCGAGTCGTATCTTTGATCCTCTGGAGTGAACTCGGTCTTGTCTTCTTCGTCAGCAACCAGATCTGTTAGAGAAAAAGGCTTATAAAAATCAAGAAAACAGTGATAATGAACCTACAGTGAAAATAGCATTGTTGCTTTCGTAGCTTCTATACTAACTAACCGATACGACACTCGGCTACTTATAAATGAAGTAAATAACCAATAGCTGAAGGGTCGCTGTCATTAGACGAAACCAGGATTAGGAACGACGAAAGGAGAATGGGGGAGGGAACGATAATTTCCAGTAATGAGGAAATAGAAAGTAGAAAAGGAGAACGCGAGTGTAAAGGAAAATTTAACAGCAGTTTTTAGTTACTCTGCAGTTGGTAAAAATACATCAGGCTGAGAATTTATGAGATATTTTAGAAAACGGCAATAAAGTGATAAAATTTTCGACCGCTATAAACAGCAGATAACGAAAACAACAAACTATAATCTTATATTTTCTCTAATGGCTAATTACCGTTGCGCAATACAAAAAAATGGAAAAAATTGCAAACAGAGAAATTAAAATTACAAGAGAACGAAGTTTAACGGTTAGAATAAGAGAAGCGAAAAGATCGAGTACGGGATAATCATACTTGGATCAGTCGCGTCTTGATGTGAATGCTCAATATCCCCGTGCATCGTAAACGTGTGGTCTCGGCAGATATCGTCCTTCAGCGACGAGCCCGGGCAAAGGAGCTCGGAAATCAGGCCAGAGAGAGGACAGTCGAAGATGTAAATCGGAAGCGTCACTGACGCGTGCACAGGAGAAATCTCCGCAGCTTCTGGACGCGGTTGATCTGGTTGACAGCTGGATGCTGTGGCCAGTCTAGCTGACGTCGACACCGATGTTTTGTAAGACGACGGCGAGTCTCCCGAACCTGGACGACTGTAATCAAGTAATCTTTACTATATTACTTCAGACTTGCTTTCCATACGCTGTAAACAAGAACTTACATTAACTTAACTTAACTTAATTAACTTAACTTAAATTGACAAAGGCGAAAACCGAGTAAGGAGCACATGGTGAAATAAGAACACTGACAACCAGCAATCTAGAATTTACACCATAGGAATACTAGAACGGTAGTCGACCAGTCAAGGTACCTCCTTGTGCGTAAAGCTACAGCTTCGGCTGCTGAATGAGCTCCAACGGAGTAGGTCCGCTCCAAAGTGGGCGTGTCTATGGAACCCGTTCGCACCCGAGCCAGGGAACTGACCAGCGGCCGCCTGTTGACATCCAGCGAGTTGGTGCGGGTCGGTCCCAGAGAGGAAGGCTGTGATCCCCAGCCTCCGGTTCTCTGAGACCATCTGTCGTCGTCCACAGTTGAGGTTCCATCTGTCGTTTCCTGATACACTAGTCGACTGCCGCCTGGTAAAAGACAACTTGTACAGTCCAGACTACTAAGCCATTACACAAACGTTTCTTCTGCTGCAATGAAAGTTAATTTTAGTTTTGTAGTTTAAACATAATGGACGCCCGGCAACAATGAATCGCGTTCATATTGATATAATTAATGTTAATTACATCCATATATTCCGTCATGTAATGCTAGTATTAATTAGTAAATTACCCGGCAAATGATACTCGGCAGAACCGTTGTTCCTTACGCTATCCGGTAGGACTCTTTTCAGAGCAACAGGGTTTTCGTTCGTCAGGGCTTCATCGGTAACGGAAAGCAGTTTAAGGTCCTGTGATGTTAGTTTTGTTTAAAAAAAAGGGAAATCAGCTGATTTTATATTACATTTACTCACCTGAAACGTAGCGGGTATCAGTATGAGAACCACATGAGATGTGCTGATCCCTTTGACAAAACAACGCCATAGGGGCACTCGCTTACTCGAGTTACTGTTGCAGCTGCTGCCCGCGCCGCTACTGTTACACTGCGGCGTCGGAATTGTGTTTGTGCTGCGGTTGCTGAGGGCCTGCGGCGTCAGTTGAGCAGTCCTGCAGGGGGAAACAGGAATTAGCAGCAACTCTTGAAACACGTCTTAAGGAAAGGCTTTATTGTTTTTCTAACAAAATGAATGTTTCATAGAATTAATGAATAATTCAACTAAAATTAATAATAGTAATAGGAATTACCATGGCTATATTCAGACCCGTTAAATCTCCGTTAAATCTCGATGATTGAAATTCATGCCAAAACTGAATACTGGAACAAGGGCAGTTCCCCTTACCTTGACTGCGGAGTGATGCTGCTGGCATCTCGAGGGCTCCGCGGGGTGCTGCAAGATCCCCTGGGCGTCGTGTACGTGTTGGTGCTGTCGACTTCGGTATCTGCCCAGTAAATGTCAAGAAACCGAGTTGAAAAGAGGTGCAATCTCAAAAAGCAGCTTTTACTTGTTTACCGTTTCGTCCGGATCGGAAACTTGTTTGCGTAGCCGGTTCCTGCAAGACCAGCAAGAGCTTGCGGCACTCGTCATCTCCCAGAGTTAGTTCGCGGTGACTCAGATCGCTCAGGTGATTAGTGAGCAGCTCGAACAGCTTCTCGTTGGCAAAATCGCTCGACGAGGGGCATTGTGCGACAGGTACGGGGTAACCTGGGAATTGGAAGGAAATTACTTTAAACCGGGTGAATTTTTTATTATTTTTACAGTCACTTTTTGCACATCACTAGTCACTTGCAATGACGATCTTTGGTCCCACTGTGTCAACTTAAAACTGTCTTTATAATTACAAACAACAGGGATGTCATGTTCCAGCAAACTCATTAGCATTTCGCTTTTGAATTATTACCAGTTAAAGGTATAACTGTATGAGTTCACTATTTAATAATACATTTGACTCATATTATACACTCTAAAGGAGTGTGTCTCTGCAGGAAGCAAAGTAAATAAACTGCACTGTACACGATAACATTATATTAATAGCAGCACCCCTGTTGAAACGGGACGGGCGCAATCAGAGAGAATTGATTAAGGTTTCAAAGTACACACCGCATGAAAACCACCACCCTTCACGTACCTTGGACAAAGGTTGAAAAGTAGAGGCTTGCTTTGCTGCACTTGGGCAGCAGAGCAGGAAGCTCGAAGCGAAAAGGTACGTAGGTAACTGCAGGATCTTTGCAGGGATCGCTATGAATCTCCTGACCGGCGTGAGGTCTTCCATGGTCGGCGGCGAAACGTTCCGCCGGAATGTCCACATTCTGACACATTAGACTCAGATGCTCGAAAGTCACCAGCGCGGTGATACATTCTGCGTCTCGCTGGTAAAACTGCAAAAAAATAAAATAAATAAAAACAGTTTAAATGGAGCTGACATCATTTAGTACTCTGTCCTCCAATTCACATATTATCCCAAAATCATTCATTAAATACTAAACAATTAATTCAATATGCGACTATTTCTTTATTATTTATATTATTTTATTATCGTCATTGGATTATTCCATTAATTAATATCATTTTACTATTTATTGTCGAGTTTTTTACGTACTGTCCAATTGCATATTCAATAAAGTGGTATTAATAGGGTCTAATTACTTCAGTAATGATGCACGTAGCCACTAATGCTAATTAAGTGAAGTGCACTCTATTGCCCATTCATTTGACCATCTCTTGCACTAAACGGGCCTAGAATCCCCACCTGTTTGTCGCAAGTAATAATAAGTTATATAAGATTGGCCAACAACATGTTTGTTTAACATTTCTGAGCGGATCTCGCGCCTTATCTGGACAAAACAGTTAATATCGCTTATCAGCAAAAAGGTATGTCTGGCTTTGTTTGAACACCCCGCAGTGGAGGCTTATCAGCTAGCAGACGGATCAGCGACGATATGGCTTTCATTCTGATAACAAAGTCGCTTAAGCAAATCCTCCATTACGTTGGGCATCCGGTTTACGTAAAACCTGAGAAAGCCGAAGCTTATGCCCGTACCATTTCAGAAAAGTCAATCTCGCTTCAGACTTGCACCAATCAGTTTTATTTCAGCAAACCGCAAACAGGATTCATCAACAACAACAGTTTCTGTTTCAACTACAAGATGACCTGAGGCTTTTCGGTGTCAAGGAAAGAAGTTGGAGTAGTTGAATCTCACTTGTCGCTGAAAACCAAGCGGAGATTCACTGCTCCACCTTTTTCCAGAACCCAATCTCAATACAAGATTCCCATAGAACAGTTTTCACGCGCAAAAAATTAAAATAAAATGAATAAATTACTGATATCAAGAAGAAGAAGAAGAAAAAGAAGCAGCAGCAGTTTCAGGGGCACTCTGAGCTGGAAGAGATAGATCTGGCAGTTCGTGAGAAACTATTCATGCCGGAGATCTCCAATTCCAACTGAGAGTACAGCCCAGCCTGGGTCGTTCTTCAAAAAGAAGGGGAAAAAAGGCCAGTGATCCTTCCCGGGGGGGTCAGCGACACCTTCCTGCTTGTCTTAACCACAGCAAGTGGCAAGCGAATGAGCAGGTGCCCGGGATTTGACTGCCTTTTAAAACGCGCCAGGTTCGAAACTGTTTAAGGTGGGGTGTTGTCCCCCTCCCTGTGCAAAGGTTCCCCGACCAAGATAAGATTACTTCGACCGGTGACTTCTAGTTCCTTCGCCATATTATAACTGACTAATAACCCCGCGTTATTTCGTCATCATTTCTCGTAAAGCATTAAATTTTAATACGTTAATATGTTGACCCAATTGCACTGCTCGCTGCTGGGATTTCACTTAAACCGACAAACAGAATATTTTCAGAACCAAAATGACTCAAACTCTCCGAGTCAACTACGGGAAATGCTGAACGCAAAATAAAAACTGTTTTTACTGATGACGTCAATTCCCTTTCAATTGAGAAAAAAAACAGCACGAAAATATAACAATAAAAATAAAATACTTAAGTGCTGAAGTGCTATATTTATACATAGTTGTATTTAAACAGTCTGAACAAGCTGAAAACAGTTATTATTTAGCATGTACAAATCCTCCCTCCAAGCGCGACCCAACCTCCCCCTACCGAGGACCAGCCAAACTCCAAAAGTCGCTCCAGTTAAACAAATAAGAGCACTTTTGTTGGAGACCCTGTATCAGCTTATCGCATATCAACCTGCTGATAAAGCTATCTGCGACCAGCGTAATTCTTTAGTTTCATCCATGAGGGGGGGTCTCTTACTGATGAAAACAAAAGTCGAATTGCTCACGGCTTAACGATCCTTGACAAATAACCACGTAACTTTCAAATTACTTCGAATCAAACTTCTTCGAATAATTTCTTGGAAAAATTTGCTTTCAAGGAAAGACGTAGGATAAAACAAGACCAAGAAAAGCGAAACACCCCGGGATTTTCCTAGAGACACCGTTCAAAAGTAAATCGGCACAACGATAAACCAAAAGCAAACACTGACGACGCCACCGAGACCGAAAAGCACAAACTTTTTGTACTTAAATATCTGTAATATCCAAAATATACTAGCATTACTATAAGCATAATAACATTAAAAATTTCTGAGTTTCTTATTCTCCTGTCTACTATTGTAATTATCATTACAATTACGCACGACCTTTAAAGGATTAAACTTAACGAAAACCGTACCATTTCAGCAAGCTGCTTGTAGTCCAGCCCCTCGTAATGTTCCCTCTCATGAGGCGAATTGCAGACAAGTCCATTCTGCGGTTCAATCCAGCACTCGGTGACAATTTCCAGTTGTCCCTCCGGTTCCACAGAGTCCGAACCATCCACGAGATCATCTTCCGAGCTGTTACCATTGAAACTTATATTACAAGGTTGGGAAAACTGCAACTCGCGTACAGTCGGGTATAACCTACACAACAGTCTACCAAATTCCTAGGATATTCCCGGAGAGCACATCCGGCATAAGTTGACAATAAACATAAAGAAAAAAATTTCGCCTCCGTTTTAATTATTTACATGAATTAAACTATGTATCTTTCTAAATAATTAAATTTTTAGGTTAGTTTAATCATATGTATATATATGTTTAAATTATGCCCAGCGGTACAGTACCCATCCTTATAGGCAGCCGCTGTGTTCCTCGGCGGGAAGATGACGTACTGGACGATGCTTGGTAGGTTTGAATCATCTGACGCGGTACGGCCGGCATTTGTTTCCTTCGAGTCCAAGTCCAGTGGGTCATTATTGATCTAAGAAGCAGGTGACGTGAAAATCTCGGCCGCTTGAAATTCGCACACAGTAAGGAAAACCTTCATCTGAAGTTCGACAATCATTCCGACAATGCCCGAATAGGAGTGAGCGAACAAAAATCCTTCATGCATTCTGAGCTTCGAGAGTAGGCCAAGGATACGGGCGACCGAGTTCAGCGTAACAGGCATATCGGGACTGCTTTGAACGCACCAGATCCAGCGGCGACAGTACAGGTACTGGCGTAGCGTTGACCACTGAGCTGTTTTTTTTTTCAATTTGATACAAAGTATTATTAAGATATAATTGAAATGCAATGTACAGATATTTAACATAAAATGTAATATAATTAAGATACTTTATTTCATTTTAACCTGCGACCTGGAATTAACCTGGAGAATCGGGGGGGGGGCAAAGTTCTTTTTACCTGGATTCACACGGCCCGTGCCTGGGTGTCCAAAGTTCTGTGGTCCTCTTGGAGTGTTCCCGCTCCCACGGTTGCTGACATCGTAATTCTGCATCCTCCAAATGTCCGGCGGCATTTTCTCGTAACTGTGTGCATAGTAGGACAATAGATCATTTGTTCATTTCCCCCCAATATCTTCCTATATTCTCCTTGACTGAACTTTTACTTAATTTTCATCTTCTTACGGTAAATTACTCGATTTGCCTATTAACTAGAATGTTTTTTTAATCGGACGTGATGTGTCAATTCTCTGTTCTTGATTGCTTCTTTTGATTCGTTATTTTCCAGCCTGTCCATAACTACCTGCACGAAGACACCTACCGAATGACCATTTGCTCCAATGGTTTGTAAAAGACGTGACAGCAATTAATGGCTGTTCCACTTGAACTTGTGGTAATCTGCCGGCCGGGAATGCGCTGCGACAATTCGTGATCGCTGCCGCGGACGACGACAGTCAGACTTTCAATCACATGTTTCAACGAGGACACAACCTAAGCAGAACGAGATGAGAAAATTAAGTTCCAAACGGTTCTGACAGAAAATATTATCTAAAGCGTCTCAACCTTATGGCGTACTGCTCCTGGAGTTCCTCCAAGGAAAGCTATTCGAAGCAGGACGAACGGAGGCTTGAGGGTTAGCCGTATCAGGTAGAACGATCCTGGAACACTTTCCTGTTCGTTCTTCAGCAGGCCTATGTACGAGTGGTTTTCCAGGAGAACAAATGTGGTTGACTGCCTCAACTCGGCGTTAAGAGCGGCCAGTGCCTGCAAAACCAAGACGGATAAGTATAACGCGGCATAAGGGGCCAAAAGGATGAATATTCAATTAATATGAAACATATATTTTTTTAAATATATATAATAAAATTATTAAAATAATCAATAAATAAATATATGGAAAAGTTATAATTACAATTCGAAAAATGTCATGTATGATTTTAAATTCATATTTTTTTAAAATTTTCATTAAAACCCAAATATACATTAAATAAATTCGAGGTCTTCTTTTTCAAGCAGAACTTCAAACAAGGTGAGGGATATTTCATGTTTTACCCAAAAAACCACCAGGAAAATAAATAGTATAAAAAATAATAATACACGGAATATACTAAAAAATATATATTATTAAATTTAAGGTTTATTCAGTCACGAGAATGCCAACAAGGCTATTAGAAATAAGTTAGCCAGGCTAAACTATTAGGGCAATAGCAGCAGAGGAGGCTAAGTAAAGGTCAGAATTCTAAATTATCGTCGACAGTACCTGACGACACTGGACCGGGTGATAGCGCCCTGTTGCCGAGGGAAGCCAGAGATGTTTGGGCAAAGGTCGGTCATGTTCAAGAATGATCCTTATGCGGTGGCTGTGCAGCCACCTCTGCCAGTAGCTCAAGTCCAAGACGCAGACGGGCCTCCAGAAGGACGCAAACTGCGGGTAGGCAAAATCATTGGAAGCGTTGACGACGGACGTTTCATTGGGTGGTAAATAGAAGAGCGGCACTCCATTCCGGATGCCTTCAGGGACCGTGTAGTACGCGGGATTGGTTGAGAACGAGTACAGATGAGTAAGTAGCTGATCCGTTTCTGTGATGACTTTCAGCAGAGAGTGGTACGTGTTTATCAAAACCTTTTTTTTTTAGAAAAAGATCAATATTATTTAGATGCAATATTCTTCCGAATTGTATTCTTACTTTATCTCCAATATATCTTCTTCCATTTGCTACTTATAGAATTATTTAATTAAAAAACTGAACACTGGGAACTTACCTGTCGATATTTGGAAACTGGGCGACCGCTGCTGCTTATATCGAAATAGAAATCATACGGCTCATCGACGTACACTTCGTACGTGGAAGTACCCTGACCCAAGGGCCACTGACCTCGGAGGAAATAATTCACTTGGATGGAAGGTCTCCAGAGTAAGGTCAGTCGCACTTCGATGAGTTCGTCATTTAGAAGGACCTGTGAAACAAACCAGTGGACAAATGTTATTGCGAAAATGTCGAACACGTTACAAATTAATTAGAATACATCATCACATTACATATCACTTCATTTTAAATTACTTCATATATAAACATAATAATGCAAACTGGGATAACAGTATGACATTATCAGGAAGTTGTAACGAATTATGTAATTTAGCTTGATGCGTCACGATGGTCTTGAAATTATCATAAAACTTTATTGTCTGAAACAATATGGATGTTCATCCTCGTGTGTTGGTTTCTGAAACCACATGTACAGGGACTTGATAAAAGTCTTTGTTGATGAAGGAGTTTGCTATTATTGACACGTAAACTATAAACCGTGCCTCCGTTATGGTGAATCCTTCTCTCAGGCGACATGACAGCACACTCAGCAGGGGAGAACTGAGAGCGTTCCCCGATATCTTCCTTCTGGCAGTGCCCAGTGAAGGAGAAAAATAGCTGGGCTGCAACTTCCACTTGGACGCGTCGGTTTCCTGAAACACGTAGAAAATTAAACACATAAATATTAATATTAAAAACAACTCAAAACATATAATTGACATATAAATTTTTACTTAATTAAGGTAGAATTGAATGACAATTTTTTTTGGGGGGTACACGACGCATTACCGACTGATTACGCCAGTCCAGGGGCTTGTGAAAACCCCACGTGAGGAAAGCCTTATGGTACAAGTTCATCGGGTATTCGTAGTCTTTGTCGACTTCTGGCGAATCGAAAAGGGCCGTTCCAAAAGTGGTGGTAGCTAGGAATTCCATCCAGTCCAGGTTTGGAAGATAGCCGAAAGGTGAACAGGCATTCTCGTCTCTACTGCCCACTTGTATGAACGAGCAGCTGATGGAATTGTGCCGCAGTTGCGTCAGTAGAAGCTCCAGACTAGCAGCATCGGTAGATCCAGCAACTCCATCCGTTAGGAAAATAATACCTGTGGAATGACAAATAAATGGGATGTCATGTTGATAACTCGACACGATGCATTAACTAATGGCAAATTTTAATGTAATTAACTGTAGCGTATAAACTGAATTAGAAAGTATAAGTTACCCACAAACCTAATTGATGTAAACTGCTTTAGACAAAAAATTTAACAAATAAAAACAGAATGTGCTCGCAAACCTGCGCCCGAGCTCTCAGGCAAAGACTGTAGTGCAAGCATTCCGAAGCGGACCAAGATAACGAAGGCAGCTTCAGGGGTGGACATTCCAATTTCGGGCTGGTTGTCATGTTCGTTCTCCCCGGGTGACTCGAACAGATCGCCGACAAACCTCTCAGCTTCTTCGCGCTGCTGGTTTCGCTGCTGCTCCACTATCGAGGTCCATACTGAAAGCCGTTCTTCCCTAAACAAGATAAAATGCCAAAGATAGCACGATTATACAAAAACAAAGGACTTGCAACAGTTACTTACATGGCATTTAGCTGCTGCTGCACTGTCTTGAACAGATCATCTACAGTCTCCTGCTGCAGGACCCATCCTGCTACGAGCACCTATTGAAAACGCTGGTCAAAAGTCGGTTTGGCTAAGTAAACTGTAAATACCTGTTGTCCTTCCGGCAAAAAGTACGGCGAATAGGCAATCACGGTGATGCGAATTGTGGGTCGAAAAAGGATCTGGCTGCCTGGAACGTTGAAGGGTCGCACAAGGCCTTGAATGCATTTTCTGTATCAAAATGAAACATTGTGAGATGTACGATAAATCGATAATCGATATGATACACTACGGCCAAAAAGCATTGATATATCAAAATTTAGATACCGATATCGATAGTCTGTACGTTCCCTGTTGAAGAAAACCAATTTGAGGACTAGCAATACTATAGATTGCTTAATATTGTTGATATCGATTCCCTTATCAACATCTAAAATCCTTGAGGCGATCGTAAAACAATACATCGAGGCCCACATGCATCCGATGTATCGAAAGGTCGATATCGATACCGGCATATCGGACATATCCTGTTGAAGATAACTAGTATCGATACTAGCGATATAATATATCAATAGGCTACATTTTATCGATATCGAAATTGTCATCGACAATCGACATCTGTATCGATACGATCAAAAAACGATACATAAAATCGGAAAAGCTCGATATCTCTTAATTTCGATATCTATAATGATAAACTGGACATAACCTGTAACAATACTATTTATGAAAAAAGCTTACTTGATATCAATATCTCTTCATCGATACTCAAAACCCTTATAGAAAATATCGATATCCATATATTAGACAATGTTGAATTTTGACCTGGTGAATAAACTTGAACGATACCATACATATCGATATCTAATTCCTTCTCGACATATAGAATCTTTATAGATACGTTCACGAAACGATATACTGAGGCCTAAAAGTATCGATATATCGAGATTTCAATATCGATATCAATGTGTCAATATATCAATTAAGATTACTTTATATTGAGTCCTTATTAAAATCCTTATCGATACGATAACGATACGATATATCGAGGCCAAAAAGCACCAATCGCAATCCATATATTGAACAATCCTAAATGAGTCATTAGTTCTAATGCTGTCTTACTGGAAAGCACTGACAGTTTCGTCAAATAGCACGGAAGACCGGCACGCGTCTACCCGAGCAGCGGAAGGACTTAGATCGAGGCAAAAGACGAGGTGGTGGGTGTGCGAGAGGAATGTTACTGTTGTCGCAGGACTCACGACGTATCTGTAGGGAAAAACATACGTCAAAAGGGGCTTCATTACAGCTTTAAACCAAACATACCTGTACAAATGGCTGGTATCCCAGTCCCAGTCGAGCGGAGGAACAGTGGGAACTGCCGAGATAACCTCAGTTTCGGCCGAAGTCCCACAGTCAATCCTCTCACGCTTGGGGATTGTGATGACATTGTTTAGGTTATTGAAGTACCATTCCGCCCGCGCGTTCCTCGAAACCCGGTGGTTCTTCTTCAGAAGCAGAAACACTTGCTCTGCTTCAAGCATCATCAGGCCGTCGCCGTCCTCGGTTTCAGAACTAACCATTTTCACTCTGGTACTACAATCTGCTGGAAACAGAATATATAATAATGAAGTCGAGTAGGCTGAGTCGTCTTTCTTGTCACGCAGTACTTGCTAATGATGAAACATGCTCTTGAATAGCATTTTAATAAGTAAAGTGCACGAGTTACCTTACATAATCCGTAAATGAATAGTAATTGGTACCTCGATTGTTTTTCTCGAGCACGTGGGGATGTTACGTCACAATTCTGAGTATACAGCGCAGATATGGAAAAGACATTATCTGCTGACTGTTTTCCACGTGCTTTTTAGCTGCGGGTATTAAACACTGCTTCTGACGAGCAACTCGTAAAATAACCACCAAATTGTCCAACACCTTGATTAAGGTAACTGAATTACGTTTTGCTTCATAAACATGTTTACACACCAAGTTGTTTTGATCGCTAGTTGTGGTGGAGGGAGGGAGGTTCCTAAAGAAATTCTGTCTGCGCAGCGTTGCCAGAAACTACTGCAAATGCGTACAGGGCATGCGCATTTACTAAATACAAGTTAATAATTTATATCTTAACAACATTTATATATGTATTTTATCAATGACATATTATTTAGTATTTATTTGAGTTTGAGTTCAGATACCTCAATTATATTTACAGTTCCATTTCGACTTTCAACACCTAATATTGTTCGGACGGCGGAATAACGGCCGGGCTAAATCCAGTGAATACAACTTATAACATAAAACAGAAAAGTAAACTTTACATTATCTATATACTTAATTGATAGTAATATGTAATAACATCTTCGTGTTATTACAAAGTGATAGGTTTATTAGGTACTTAAATTTAGGCAATTATAACTTGCGATATATACTTTTTGCATTAAATATTGAGAATTACTATCAATTCATTACAAATAATTTCTTATATTGAATATTAAATAGGCAGTATTTTAAAAGCGGAAGCTTTGCAAAGCAAAACACTATGAGAATGAACTTATACATCTTGTTGAAATCCAGATTTAACCAGCTGTTGCGAGCTAGCATGCTACATTAACTTACTGAATTTATTTTGTTAAAAACAGGGGGGACACTGTTCCCTGTTTCACGTTTCCTCTCTTTTAATGCCTTGTCACTTCCACTTTCCTCTCTGAGGCTCCCCTTTACTCGTAAATGACTGAATGGGCCGGTACCTCCGGCGTTCTTTTCACACGTGCAGGCGTAATTACAAGTCTGTGTAACACCGGTGGCGTGTTAGTGTAAATGGATGATATATGTAACAATTTAACCGACAGTAATTAGACGGCTACACTGCAAATTGTATCACAACTGTGGTACTGAATATGTCGAACTGTATGGTCACCCTCGTCCGCCAACAAACACATTATCGCGTGCATTAATTACACCCAGGATATCCGATCAAAGTTAGGTTCCTTCGTTTTTGTGTTTGAACTATCAACACAGATGTACTGATGATTATATCTTTACGGTCTTAAGTGAAAGAGTTTTCAGTAGCTAAACTGCGTTTTACTTACTCTGATGTACTTGAATGAATTGTTTATTTCATTTATTTAATCACTACTTCGTTAAATTGTTTTGTTGTGCTGCCTTGTTTGAAGCCCTTGTGGTTACCGTGAATCTTTGTTGACAAATCAATGGAAGCCGTAGAAATCGCATGCAATCATCATCAATTAGAGGGAAACCCCGATGTAGTATATACAACAGCGAAAGAAACAGTCACAGTCCCACGGAAAGAATTCCCAAACTGCCCTCAGGACGAGAGGTTGGTATAGGAGCCAAGAGTTTTGATTAATTTTTCTCAGTCCAGTTTATTCGAAAACCTTCAAATGTCTATAATTAGCAAAGAAGAATACTTATATAGATATAAATACACACGTGGTCTTCGTAGGTGGTTGGATGTTTCGTCATATAGTACTGGGGTCTTTAAAATCGGATTTCTCCTAGTAGTTCCTTCTACGTCATATTTCCATAAACGAATCTCAAAGGGTTCCCATGAACCGCAACATGTAATTTGAAATAATACCTCTGTCTCTAATGTCTCTAATGACTTTTTCCAATTCCTGCTCCAGCCTAATAACATCTTAGCAAGAATAGGACAAGATTATAACTGAGCAACGTGTCTGCTGACGTTAACCGATGTGCTACTGTAAATAGAATTTGGTGAAACAAACGCCTTTGACAGGAATGCGCATCAAATTGGCCAATATTCGCGTCGACTCTTAATGGTATCGTATCAACGGCTGGCCGTGTACATTATCCCTGGTGCGGAACATTTCAACAAAATGCAGACGTGGGTGTTGGACGCGGCAAACGAGAAGTTCTATTATAGTCGAATTGTCATTTGTATGGTCCGGCGACGGGAAGCTGGTATATACATACAAACAGCCTGAATCATTATACCCTTTCCATTTTCCATCAACTGCTTCCGGTTTGTTTCGCTGCCTGAACCAATGCCAATGAGGTGATGGCAGTGACGTCACTGACCGTCCCCTGCGTCCGAAAAAATACCATTTATGATTCTACTCATAAAGGAAGGGGTCATAAAAGTGGTGCACCAGTTGAACCTCAGGTGCAGAAGCACATGGAGTGAAAGTCCCATCCCAGAAGCTGCAAACACTGACGCTCACCCAACGGTTCCCAAAGGCTACATATAGACAATACATTTGCCACACTAGCTAGCAGTTCTGCAAGTGGCAATGCAATAGCAACGTGACCAAGATTAGTCCCGGTTCAAGATGAAAACTGCACAACTTGTCTTCAATTCTGACATCATGGTTCAGGCGATATCTCTACTTACGGTGCTGCGGATGCTGGCAGAAGGTACGCTTTCCCCATACTAGAAGAAGTTACCATACGTTGCTATATAAGCTTGGCGTGACTGAATAGCCAAATAGAAAGAAGTTAAGCACACATAACTGCGTATATCATCATTTTCCCGATAGTCATAGTTTGTGTAAACTTATGGTAAGGGCCACGCGGGTTCAGAGATTCTATATGAAAAATTATATTTTGAAAAGTATAAAAAGGTAAAGGAATTGCAATCTAGAGCAGATAAAAAAGGTTCTTGCTGGAGAAAACGTTGATCGCTCATGGCACCCAAGGTTTCAAAGATACAACAACCAAAAAAATATCGGTTGTACAACTGGTAGTATTTAATATACTTGTAAAGTTTGATATAAATCCGATTATTAGTTGGGCCGAAATAAAATGTTGAATTTAACAAGATCCATAATTTCCTACCATTCAGAACCGTTTTTGCGCTGTAAGACTGTGTGATACCGTAAGTAAGTACGCAAGTATGTAAACCAAGATATGCAAGTACACGTAAGTACATCATTCAGTGGAGAATGATTCTGCAGCACGATTTGCCGCTGCTCTTTTTCCTACCAACAAATGCTCTTCCACTTTGGTAATACAAAGGAAGAATCAGGAAGAAAATAGCATGCCGGCGAGCAGATGCATCTTTTCAGTATTGATTTTGATAAAATTGTCATTAAACTTTAAATTAATGTAGATTTAAACTAAATACAACTGTTTTGCTCAAATTTCCTTGCGGTCCAAATGATCTTTCGTGCTGTTCACACATGAGTTCAGGTCCCAGGCCATGGTCATTGGCTCCTGTACTGATACTCCGTGGTTAACGATGATTATAGTATCAAACTATCATTAGTTACTATAGTTCATTAGTCACTCTGAATGATGACGTCCCCGGTTGCACATCTAGTGTCCGGTGGGCTGTTCAGTGGGGGGGGTTTAGGAGAGGAGGGTGGCTTTTTATGTATCCGAATGGGGCCTCTCGTGAATCGGGATTTTTTGTCTATGAATAGATGCAGTACCGGAAATGGATGTCTGTCACTTGTCTTTTCATTGTTGCATCGGAAGTGCCGTACCGTACTTGGCCACTTTTTCCGGTGCACCTTTTCGATTCATCCCTTTGCCTGTACCCTCCCCCTCCCCCCCAGCTGCTGGGTTCCCCTTGTGCTGCTGTTGTGTGACAAAAGTGAAAGTCACCGCAATGTGACAAGAAAAATAGTTCCGCAAGTTGGGTCACTGTCACCTCACTGCCTGTCGTTGTATAAGTTTACAACCATGGCAGTAAAAACACATTGTTGCCAACTATGTTTTTCTTCCCTTTTGCGGAAGTTGCGAATATGTCGCCATAGCCCCGTGGACATATGCATGACGAATCTGTCGGCAGTGGTCAGTGAGCACGGACAAAAGGACTGATGAACAAACCTCCTATAGATGAGAGATATCGGTAACACGCCCTGTTTTGCATTTCACTGAGCACAGTGGGTCACAATGAGCTTTGATACTCGAACTAGATATAGTCGAAAAAAGGGTAGAACCAATGACGGAATCTCGTAGTACAGGACATTACCGAAAGAGGGAGTTTATGGCTGCGTATACCTTTCAGGACTTATATTTTTTATAATACTTGAATTAATTAGATGAATTATTTTAATTTAGTCATATTTAACTTATATTTCTGTGTAGAATATAAGAAGGTCTATGCATATTCAAGTATCCGCCATCTTGACGGCGTGGTGATCCGCCGATCGTATTCTCTCCGTGCAAAAATGGAGACATCTCTGTCGTAATTTCTCGTACCTTAGTCAATGTGTAAATATTTGTAATAATTAAATTATATTTAATGACTAGTTTTATATGAACGATATTGCGTTATTGTGGTTTAGCTGTCCAAGTTTCTGATATAAAACGAACCTGTGAAAGTCGATTTGTTTGTGTATGAAACGTACAGAGCCTTACAGAGGAAAGGGTCACTTGAATGACGTCATAATACAAAAGCCTTATAAGGTCATTGCTGTTTTTTGGGGCTTTTAACACTTCAATTGAATTGCTTATAATTCTGCTTTTTCAATGGCTCCCGTGCGCACAATCAACACACACCATAAACGAAGCCGTACACTGCCCAAATCATGGGCGGGGATTTCAGCTGAATCAAGAATTGAGTTCTGACTTGTTCATGCCAATAGACATTAGCAAACGTAATCTTATTCTGACGTGTCGAGAACCATCATGCAGATCTAAGAATCAGCTAGGGCAAGATTGCAATGGTACTGGACACAGCCTTTCAGTAAATCTAGAGATAAAACGGATAACTAGAAATGCAAATAGTTTCCAGAATGATCTGAAAGTTGAAATGAGTTATTCTTTTGTTGAACTTTCTGATCGCAATTTGCATACGGAAAAGTGGAGCAAACCCGCATTGGGTTGCATCCCGCACAATCATTGCTCAACAAGACCGGCCATTTCGAAATGAATTAGCCTCTAGTCAGTTCCTTGCCTGTGATAACGACGGGTGGTGATGGATATCTGTCGTGATTATATCTAAATTAATAATATAGATACTATGATATTGTGGAGACCTACTCTTCAGATTATGCAAATCATTTGCACCGGTTAGACCATGTGCTATTTTCGCATTGTTCCACTGAAATTTTTCCAAATTTCATTCATCAAATTCACCAAAATTCAAAAATTCGTTCAAAAAAAATTCAAGAAAATTCATTCGAAAAAAGAATTCATCCAAATTATTGGCTTATATCTTTAACGGGTTTTGCTGGATAGCAATAAAAATTTACGTGACGATTGTACTGCTAATTAGTCGTGTGACTTCAAATTTTCAGTGATTGAGAAATGTTAGTTTAGCCAGAATGAAATTTTGAATTTTATACCAACTGCGCTCTCGCTGTTTTTGGAACAGATCAGCGATGACATAATTTTTTGTCTTGCAGCTCAAACGTCGTGCAACTTTGGTGCCGGTAGAATAGTTTACGAGAAACTGCCCAATCAGCAATTACAAGGATTCGACGACGATGTGGTAAGTGATGGTCCTTTGAAATCCCTCATTTGAATCCATGAAGTGATGAAATGCATGATTTACGCAGTTGCGCGAATCAGCGCCTCCCATGAAGGTGCTCGAAAAGTGTCAGGATCTGTGTCTACGGGATCGCACGGCCGCAAACAGTCTCGTTCGCATTTGCACTTCTATCGATTTCCAGCCAGGAAAGCGACTTTCCCTTCCATCCAGTGGAAGCTCCTTCATCAATGCCGGACTTGGAGACTACGAAGAGTCTGTATGTCACCTATCCAGAGAACAAGCTCGTCCGGAAGGTTTGGGAACCCTCGTTGCCATGCCGGGACATTACCATTTCAATGAAGTGTGTCTCGGATGTAAGTTGGGTTTCAAAATAGGAATTCAAATTAACTTACATTAACTATTATTCTACTTATCGTCAACATTAACATGATACAGATTTATTTACTACCTGAGTTTATCTAAATTATATTATCTATCTAATTATTATTTCTATCTAAATTAGCAGGTATCTAATTATGTTTACTTTCTGGTTACGTGTATAGCTTACCGCCTGGAACGAGAATGCCCGAACAGAAAATTCGTCTTTGAGAGACTGGCACGCAAGCGCTTCAGATCACCGTCTACCAAAGACTACTTCGTCTCCAACAGAACGGAATGCGAAGAAAAGTATCTCGTTATCCATTCCAGTAAATCCACAATACATTAACCATCATTTCACTTGCGTCTATGTAAGATGTCTGAACGAGTACAGCTTCGTCTGTCGCTCCGCTTCGTACGACACGACGTCGAAAACGTGCACGCTGAGTCGATACACTAGACGAACCCACCCGGAGCTGATGGAAGACGACCCGGGATTCGATTATCTTGAAAATACATGTCTATCAGGTTAGTTATCATACATTTTTTCAGTCCATTTTATCTCTTTGCCGTTATAGTCGCTGTTGTCGAAGCTAAAGATATACTTTCCTCTATTTAGAAGACCGAAGATGTGAAGGTCAAGCCGTATTCATCAGGGAACAGAGGGCTCAGATTGTGAGTCCCTTTGACGCTGAGGTGCTTCGCAATACTACCGCTGAGGACTGCCAGAGACACTGCCTTGTAGCAGATACGTACGTGTAACTTACTGCCCCTTCATTAACTTCAATTAGTGCGTAGACTGAAGTACTGAAAGTAACTCGATTAAACGAGGTTCTAGCATTCCGTAATCATCGAGTCAATTACACACGTTAATCTTATGTTACCTCCGATATTTGCAATTTTTTTTTCAATAGGTATTTCTGCCGCTCTGTTACTTTCGACCCGGTTACGCAATCGTGCGTCTTATCCGGCGAGGATTCAGCTTCACTGCCGGACAACGACGCTGGAGCCATAGAAGGGTCCGGCTACCAATACTACGAAGTGATGTGTGTGGAATCAGGTTAGATATGTTAGTACATTCTACAAACCGAAGAGTTTTAATGTAAGCTACCTTTATACATTCATATATATTCAATTACTATATTCAATACAAATGTACTGAAATTAATAGAACTATTAATTACAGGAAATGAAGTTAATCCGATCAACTCTCGCGGTGATGGAGATACTTCTCCATTGTTTGCTGACGGTCGACGCAGGGATATCCTTACGGCTTTCCAGCGCTACAGGAATTCTCGTCTTTCGTCAGACTTCCAGACAGAAATTACCGACAGGTCGCTGGCCGAGTGTTTGGACGAATGTCTTCGTCAGTCCAGCTATCGATGTCGCTCTGCCATGTACAGCGAGCGGTACCGTGTCTGCAGGTTAAGTAGATTCGAACAGCGAGATGGAAGACTCATCTACGACCCGGACTACGATTACTATGAAAGTCTCATGGGTAAAGATACATTTCAAAAGACAATCTAACCCTTAAAAGAATTCACCACAGTTAATTTACTTAAATGCCTCCCTTAATGGAAAAACAAATTAACATCGTGCTAATCTAGATTGGTCCGGCTCCAACAACATTGGTAGCGGTATCATCGGTAGCAATGACGGCAGTTACGCGAATAATTATCCGAATTATGGATCCAATACTTACGGTTCTAGTAGCGTTCATGGAACAAACAGTTTCGGTTCAAATAGCGGTTCCGGATCCAGTACTAGTTTCGGTTCAAACAGCGGTTTCGGATCCAATACTGGGTACGGTTCCAGTGGTAGTTTCGGATCTAATACTGGGTATGGATCCAGTGGTGGTTTCGGATCCAATACTGGGTACGGATCCAGTGGTAGTTTCGGATCAAACAGCGGTTTTGGATCCAATCCTGGGTATGGATCCAATAACTTCTATGGAAGTAACAATCCGCCAATAACGCCACGTCCAAGTTACAACGTTCCCAGCAAAGGTTTCTTTTACTGTTTTCCTGTGGGACAATAATAGCACTCCACACGTCCATGTCAAAGTGTATCGTTGTTGAAAAGCGCTTCCGTGTCAAGTCAAACTGTTAAAAAATACTTCTGTTTGCGTCAGCTGTGTTAACACTTGTTTGTTTGTCCCGCAAGCAGACTTTAATGACACCGTAAGCAATACGTCGATTGCTGAAACCGATGCCGACGATGGTGGTATTGTAAGACCATCCGGATCTGCCACCTTATTACCAGGTTTTCATGTCAGAAGAGTGAGAGTAGGAAAATAGCATCCGTTTCTGTAGATTTGCGTGTAGCTGAATTGAAATCAACTGCATGCCCTCTTTTAATTGCGTGTTTTTCTATAGTTCTGTTTAGTTCTCATAGATCACCCGAGGTATGCAGAATTGCGTCGTTTCAACTCTCTGTTGCATGACAGCTGCATGATTTCCGTATCGCGCATGTTTCTTGCTTAGTAATTCCGCTATAGCTTGCTAACGTTTAGCTGAAATGTCTGTGTTTTTCTCCGCAGCGTTTTGGCTAGACGATACTTCTATCTGTACTTTGTCAGCTCGCACGTAAACCTTGCACTTTGCATGCGTCTCTAGCGCATTAATCAGAGTAGCTAACAGTGTGTTAACTTGTAGATGAACCGGTCTTTGGAGGAAGCGGCTCATGGAGTACGGGAGGTACGGGTTCCACCTTCGGTGCAGGTGCTGCACTTGGACCGGGCTTCCCCGGGGCTCCTCTAGGACCAGGTGGTAAACCGCGTTGCGACGGGCGAGAAGATGGATACCGGTCGGTAAGGACTACTCTTGTTCATGGAGTAGATGTTGACTAATTTAAAGAGTCTAATTATATAAGTTTGTAGCGTGAAGATTATGATTTTTATAATTGTAGGAATATAGCATAAATAATAGAAAAACAGTTGGTTCCGTGACACTCAATTACCTGTAGGTTGGATCTCGTCTTCGAATAAGGCGACAGTACGTCCGCCGTTACCTCGCTGCCGCTTCCCTCTTCCAGTGTGAGCAAGAGTGCACCTCTGCCAAGGATTTCCGCTGCCAATCCTTCAATTTCTAGTAATAGCCAAACGTTAGTCACACTAAATTCTTACTAATGTGATGTGTATTTTTAATTTCCGTAAACATCAGTCGGCTGCCGTTGTCTTCCAACGCCATTGGTGGCGACAGGGAGAACTGCGAACTGAGCGACAGAACCACCCGAGATCTGGATATAAACAATCCGTCCTTTTTCGAAACCAATGGCGACTACGACTTTTACGAACGATCGTTTGGCGGCGGTGATTGTTTAGATGGTAAGTAAACAACTCGGATGCTAATCAGTATACAGATACAGTATACAGATCAGAGGTACATAGATAGTTAGATAGATAGATAGATAGATAGATAGATAGATGGATGGATGGATAGACAGATAGATAGGAAGCTAAATAAACAGATAGATAGATAGATAGGTAGATAGATAGGTAGATAGATAGATAGATAGATAGACAGACAGATAGATAGATAGATAGATAGATAGATAGATAGATAGATAGATAGATAGATAGATAGATAGATAGATAGATAGATAGATAGATAGATAGATAGATAGACAGATAGATGAAGTCTATAAATTGTTTGCTCTTACCTTTATCAGTGAGCCAGACCTGCAGTGAAGACGGCATGGAATTCATCCTTCGGACACCAGAAGGATTCACAGGTCGCATTTACACGCACGGTTTCTACGACCGTTGCTTCTTCCGCGGTACTGGAGGACCGAGCAACGTGCTCCGCATAACGGGACCACGAGGTTACCCCGACTGTGGAACCCAACGAGTAATAACTATATTTGACGTGTATCAAACATAATCACGGAATAGTCAGATAATCGCAATTAAGCATTAACTAAAGCTTGCTAAAGTAACATTTAATGGTTTATGCGTTATACTTAATTAATGTATGATGCTTATATAACTATATCCATATATCTAGATGAAAAATTAAGTATATCGAATATCTAAACTATATCTGATCATTTTGATATTTAGTCTGGGGATATACTGACCAATATCGTCGTAGTCCAGTTCAGTGAAATGGTTCAAACCTCTCGAGATAAACGATACAACTTGACGTGCATGTTTGGAGGACCTGGAGAAGCTGTCGTTACTTCAGGTTACATCGGTGCTGGGTACATCTTTGCAATCTGTTTGTAATAACATGAACACATTGATTAACACGTAGATGTTTTTTGTTCAAGGTCGGGGAGTCCTACTCCGATCGAATACCTCCCAGCCCAGAATATCCTCGATTCAAAAGTCCGACTTCTGATCCTTTACCAAGGAAGACCGACAACCACAATCGCTGTGGGTGACCCTTTAACTTTCAAGCTGGAATCTCTAGCCGGGTACAATCTCATTTCGGACATTTTCGCTACTAACGTCATTGCCAAGGATCCGTACACTGGGAAAAGCGTTCAGCTGATCGACCGTTTCGGGTAGTTGTCAATAGATTCACCATCTCAACTGACTGAACTATCGAGTTAAAATTACATTTTTACTTTTAGATGTCCTATTGATGACGGTATCTTCCCTCCGCTGGATCGAGCGCGCAACGGCGAGGGGTTAGAAGCTCGTTTCAACGCCTTCAAGATTCCGGAATCGAATTTCCTTGTTTTCGAAGCGACAGTCAAGTCGTGCAGAGGCGGCTGCCAACCTGTAAGTTATTTATAGCTGATTTGACTCGTGATACAAACTCGAATGGCTGGGTACTTTCATGTACTTGAGCATAAGTTATCTTGTAAGATTACTACATGTTCATGACTTTAACAGGTTGTTTGCAACACGAATACCGGTCGCGGTCCTGGCTACTCCCTTGGTAGGAAGAAGCGTGAGGCTAGCGAAGGGGTCGCTCTAAACAAACCGGCATGGCAGAGGTTATCTTCCAAACCATCCAGCAGTTCTACTCCCAAGAGCGTCGAAGAAAACGAAGAAGAACTCGTCATGGAAATGCTTCGCGTACGTTCCGCTTAAACTAATGCGCTTTTTTCTACTTTAATACTACTAATAGATAATATTGCGATTAGATAACATTTTATATTCAGAAGTAGTATATATAGCATATAAATATAAATATAATAATAACAATATCAGTGTAAATAATGACGTGTTATCTGACTCTGCGTATAAGGCAAACTTGCTTATTTTTAAATCTTTTAATTTCTAATCTGAATGAAGGTCTACGCGAATCGAGACGAAATGCCGTCGGATGAGGTATCGGCCAAGAAGATCGATATCTGCCTCTCACAGGCCGAATTCTACGGACTGATTTCATCGCTGATTATAGTGCTGATTATTATGATCATAGCGGCACTGGTGGCCGGCCTTTGCTTCAGGTTAATGACCTTTTCGATGAGCTTTTTACTAGGCCAACTTAATGAACTTCGTCTAACTGTTATTGAACAAAACTTAGATATATTATGACTACTATGATGTTTATTATAACAAGATATTATAACTATTGTTATATGATTGTTGTATTCATAGATATTATGATAGATATACAGATTTCTCAAATAATTTATAACATTACAGAAGTTCTGCATAAGCCATAATTACAGTAATAATTATTGCAGTTAATACATTCAGTTATTTTTGAAAATTTTTGGTCAGCAGTTCTACATAAGAATAATTCATCTCTCGTAATATTAATGGAGTATAACATCATCGGCATCATATCATAGCAGATAGAGACCAAGTGAATTTACAGCGTAATGTGCAATTGTCCGAAAGTTAAAAGAATTCTGGTTTTCAAATAGACGTTACCGGCTCCTCAACATAAAGAACGTAACAGCAGACTCGACATCGCCGAACCACTTCTTTGGCGCGAGTTACGGACAGAGATCGACAGGCGGCGCTCACACGGTGTCAGCGCGTAACTTTGCTTTTATGAATCGCGGCTTTGAACACACGTACGTATTATCCAGCTCAATTTACGATACGATATCACCATAAGGTACGATACAAAGATCCGTATTGTAATATTCCGTATGTATTATGTGTTATTAATTAGGATATCTATTTATAGATGGGATAATTGTAGGAGGAGTTTGATAGGATTCTTAGCCTGTTAACAAAAATAGGTTAATGTTGATGGTGCTAAACGAAAATTTAAGGCTGATATATCTATCTATCTATCTATCTATCTATCCGTTGTCCATATCCATCTATCCGTTATCTATCCATCTGTCCACCTATCTATCTATCTATCTATCTATCTATCTATCTATCTATCTATCTATCTATCTATCTATCTATCTATCTATCTATCTATCTATATATCTATCTATCTATCTATCTATCAACCCATCTATCCACCTTACCTATCCAGTATAGATAAACAGGTAAGCAACTACCAACTACTTTATTAACAGATTACTTTCTAAGAAGAATTTATAAAATTAAAACTTCATGTTACGTTGTTAAGACTCAAATATAAATTCAAAGAGGATAATCAATTTAGTCTAGTCAAAAAAAATGTAAAGTACTCATTTTAACTTTTAAAATTTTACAGCTCATCAGCCGAGATACCTGCGACCATCGGTGTCATCTCCGCCGCTGAAGGTGATCTCGGAAATAACGGGAAAGGACAGCAGCGCACACGGAGGATGTTCGAGGATCCCAGCGAGCCCATCTACACTGAACCGTCGCTGTTCGAACGCTCGAGAAGTCTTCGTAGCGTCGCGGCATCAGACGTCAACCGCGCTTTCACTAACGAGGACCTAAACACCGAGCGAGCCGCGTTGTGAAAACAATCCATTCAAGCACTAAATAATAATTCAAATTGCCCACCTAAGATGACCGACGTATCCGCTGTAACCAAGCAATACGTCTTTTACCTTTTTAGTCCTAATACGAGTCCATTGTATTGAACGGACACAGTCACACTGTATTTTGCATTTTATTATTTGAACAAAATTTACTTCGTAGTATATCCAGCAGCTTGCTTCTTATACATCCTAACATACAAGTCGCTGGTTCTATATCTGCTTTGCTTCAGTACCTTTAGTAGTTTACCTTCCTTTGTCCTATACTATATGGACGAGACTGTTTGCATTAGCCGCTGGTTTAACTACATAATGATATCAGTTTACGATGTACATGCCGTGACGCCTGTACCACCTTCACTGACTAAATACACAGACATCTTTCTAACAATTTTGCCATTGTAATTATTCACGTTAAACTGTAATGAAGTGACCGAATGCATGACAGTGAATTGTAAAAATAGAAAATTACACTTATTGATATCAGATTGAAAGATAACAGAGGAGCAGGTTGAATTGACGTTCCGGTTTTCTGTTGCCGTAATATTCCATGGCGCATACACCAAGATGGATCTCTGTTACCGTTGGATTTCGTACCGTAATACCCGTTATTTAAATATAAGTATATTTACTGCAATGTATTGTATTAAGTAACCTTTAATTCTTCTTAGTTAAAAAACGGCATTATAAAATTACGCCTTATTAATTAAAGTAACTAATTATGATATAATCAATGTAGGCTGTCATGTAATCTTGCCGAACTATAAATGCTATAGTAGAATTATTTATTTTAAAAAGGTAAGGCGTATGTTACAAAGATACATTATATCTTGTGCACCTACACGTTTTATTTACGTAAATATTGAACAAAAATGTTCAGTGCAACTTTTTAACTAATTGCATTTAGGATCACTAAAACATACAAGAGAATTAACTAAAGTTAAACTGCTATATAACATGTGTAGTTTGAATTATAGCCTAAATTATAGCCTAATTTAAAGTTTAATATGAAATTAGATTTTAAAAATCTCGGGGAAAGAAACCTGAATTGGCGGATGAAGCAGGAAAAGCCCCACATGACACATGATATCCCGGGTTGGCAACGCTGTCACGATCACAACCACTTTTGTGCTTGACAAAAATGGCGGGGGACGCGTTTAGTGGCGTGCGTGTCTCGATCCTTCTCGACTCGGGCGAGCTCAAAAACAAATACGACAAGCCCGTTACTTTGCAAACCGCCTATGACCCACACGGCATTAGCATCACCGTCAAAAATGGTAAATTCAAATAGTTTTCATTCATTGATAGCCGCCGTGACAGGCTGGGCATCCGTTGGGGTCTTTGTCACAACGTCAACGCACAATCGGGTATTGTACGTGATGTCTAATGTGCACGTATTTATCATCTCTTTTCAGACAATGGCGATCTTTTCGAATTTCCCATCACAAGAACTACAGAATGTTGCAAGGTCGGACGGAGAGGGCACCTCTTTGAACTCGACGTAGAAAGCCTGCTTTTCACATTCGCATCTGACTCGGGTAAGTTGGCCGGGTCGTCCGTCGCGGGTAACTCTTAATCTCCCTTGTCTCTTGCCAGACGCCGTCAAATTTCGGTCTTTGATCTCCAAGATCAGAAACGGTAAGGAGCTGTCAGTATTTACGGAAAGGACGGAAGACTCGTCAGCCACTCAGTATTTCCAGTTTTATGGATACCTCTCTCAGCAGCAAAACATGATGCAGGACTATATTAGAACAAGCACCTACCAGCGGGCAATTCTGTCAAACCTTTCAGATTTTAAGGTAAACTTGATCGTCCGGGCTGAGTTTGGGAAAAAACGTCATTCTCATCCTTTTCCTTTTGTTTGCAGGACAAAATTATACTCGACGTCGGCGCGGGATCGGGTATTTTATCCTTTTTTGCCATCCAGGCGGGAGCCGCGAAGGTGTACGCGGTTGAGGCGTCTACAATGGCGCAGCATGCCGAGGTACAACTTACTGATAGACGAAATCAGAGTAGAGTCTCTAATACTTTTTGTGGTACAGATGTTAGCCAAAAGTAATGGAGTTGGTGATCGATTAAAAGTTATTGCCGGAAAAGTGGAGGAAATCGACCTGCCCGAGAAGGTAGACGTCATCATCTCAGAACCGATGGGTTACATGCTGTTCAACGAACGTATGCTGGAGACGTACCTTCACGCGAAGAAGTGGCTCAAGCCCGAGGGCAAGATGTTCCCGACACGTGGCGACCTGCACGTGGCCCCGTTTACGGACGAGACTCTCTACATGGAGCAGTTCAACAAAGCCAACTTTTGGTACCAGCAGAGTTTCCACGGAGTTGACTTGTCCAGTCTGCGGGAGGCTGCCATGAAAGAATACTTCCGCCAGCCCATCGTCGACACGTTTGATGTCCGAATCTGTCTAGCCAAATCGGTCCGCCACGTTGTGGATTTCCTCACGGCACCCGAATCGGACTTGCATAGGATAGGTATGTCCCTGTCCACTTCTTGTATACATGCAGCTGATAATGTTAGTTTTTGTGTTGTGGTCAAAATACTAATCAAAATTTTGTACAAAAAAATACCACGTGATAAATACGTTTTATTTTGAACTTGATAAAATAAATTTAGTAATTATATTTGCTCTAATTTCCATCTTTTTTTTTAAATACAGAAATTCCTTTGGAATTCCACATTCTTCAGTCCGGACTAGTGCACGGTTTGGCTTTCTGGTTTGACGTGGCGTTCTTTGGATCTTCGTCGACGGTCTGGCTGTCAACGGCAGCGACGGAGCCTCTAACGCACTGGTACCAAGTGCGTTGCCTCCTAGAAACTCCGCTTTTCGTCAAACAAGGGCAGCTTTTGACAGGATCTGTTCTCCTGTTAGCCAACAAGAGGTAAACCTGCCTATATATGTACGTAGAAACAATTGGTAAATCATAGATTATAGTATCTGTAAATATCAATAATTTGGATATCTGCTGCGGTGCGTTGGTAAAAATGTTTTGTCTCCTTTTTGCCCAATAGTTTGAAGAAGCAGACTGAGCAAAGTTTTGACTTTACAGGCAAAGTTACGACGTCACCATGGAGCTGCACGTCGGAAGCACCGGCGCCACATCTACCAATACACTGGACTTGAAGAACCCGTACTTCCGCTATGCAGGACAGCCGGCGCAGCCTCCGCCGGGAAGCAGTTCTACCTCCCCCAGCGAGAGTTACTGGACCCAGTTGGACATGCAAGGAGCCCGACAAGGTTTCTAAGAAGAGATGTGCCGACATTTGGCATCAGAAGCTATTTGTGTGAACTTATCATAGAATTCAAATAATTCGTATAAGTTATGTATACGAAAACATTTGAAATATTGGGTAATTAAAGAGTATATTGGTTTACCCCTTGCAGCTATTTACCAAATTTATTTGAGAATATAAATTTAAAAGCAAATTGATTGAATTTTTATTTTTTGGGTCCTTGCAGCTGTTAACATGGTCAACGGATTGACAGTGAACGGTCTGGGCGAAGTGGCGGACGCAGCAGCCGTGGCCAATTCTTCGATGCTGGGACTCGGTAAGCAGCTCACGCACTACCTCATCTTAGGTACGATGTTCCTCTCCCCGTCCTCTAGCCC